>JAOQMS010042531.1:0-13584 GCA_027563885.1 Erythroxylum longipes
CAAACATGGTGAATTTACCTTTTTGCCCTTAGCTTATGTGAAATTACCATTATACCCTTCAAACTTTTCCTAAATTTGCAATTAAACCCAAAATTTGAGAATGATCAAAACTTTTATTTTCATTTTCGTCTCCGAACTTTTGAAAATTATAGTTAAGCCCCTTAACTTTACAAAATTACATATTGGTCTTCCAAGAATTGAAAATTTACTTTTAAATCTCTGATGTACATAAACTTTTCCAATTAAGCTATCTAAGTATCCAATAAGTCTATAAATTATGTCTAATCACATATAAGGCATTAGAACACATTTAACTCAGCCACCATGGCCATATCCATCCAATGGACTCAGTTTTACATGCTTAGAAGCTTATATGTCAGAAATCTCCAAGATTTTGCATACCAATGAACTATAAGTTCATGTAAGGGAATATAACATTATATATCAATAACATATATACCAAAAGGATTCAAATACATTTTTGAACTCATGTATAACCATTTATATATCAATATATAGTAGTATCTCCAAGTATAAACTAATACAAAAGGGCTCAAAGAGTCCGGCGTTACATATACAACCTACACAGCCGTGTGTGGACTTACACGTTTGAACATATAATTTCACGATTCTTATAATTTTCACACACATGATCATCTACACCCCTATTTACTTGAATGTGTATTATGAAAAAACCTTAATTTTTACTATAAAAGGCATAGAAGAGGCCAAACGAGGCATGAAATCTTTATAGACATGAAAGGGAGCATATTCGTTACCCTTTAGAGGACTACAAGGAGCTAAACTTCATCTTTCCAGTTCAAAGGGGATATTAAGGCTGATGAACATGCTTGGGGATTCATTAACCTAGTGTTGTTATTCTTACTTTGATTTGGAATTGATTGTGTTATTTTATTATTAATGTTTTGGGATTTATGTATAAAAGATTTATACACTCCAAATAGATTATTTATGCATGAATTCATTGCCATAATCTAGGTTACAATATATAGTCATTGAACATCTGATTCACTTATGATAAACTAATGGTCACGTCTCATTAAGGATAACATAACATAGGTTAAATAACCCAACTTATTTGATTATTACATAGATTAACCTATTTTCCTGTTACATAATATGGTGTTACACTAAATCTAGAGAGCTTATTGATAACATAACTGGGTTAAATGACCCGACTTATTTAATTGTTACTTAGATTGACCTAATTTCCTATTCCATAATATGGTGTTACACTAAATCTAGAGAGCTTATTCTAGGTTGTCTGATAGCTAGAACTAATAAAAATCTTATTTTAATTAGATACAACCTAAAGGAAGACTGAGATTAACCGAGATTATTGTTAATCTATAGTTAATAGTTTCAAAAAGAGGTATGAGTGCTGAACCTCGTTTCCAGAGCCTAACTATCCCAAAACCATAAAACTTGAGCTCGTGAATTACCTTGTAGAGTTATTTCCATGAACTCTCTAACCATAACCCGGTCTGACAATGGAAACACAAATTGACATCTTCAGAACAATTGCAGCTCCATGTCTTTATTTTATTTCGAAATGATAATCGTCTCATCCGGAGTTCTACAGGTCAAGATGTGATTAAAAGCCAAAGTAGGCTCATAACTAAGTCATACTTCTCCAATCAATTCCTCCACTTTATTTCCATTAATCTTCTTCAAATCAACCCCAATAGATACCAAAAGTTTATGAAGAGGTATAGAAATGTTTTAGGAATCTATTGGTTTAAGAATCACTTCATTTGGAGGTCAGACGATGAAGTTATTATGAAAAGAGTCAACCACGTTTATGTCCTCAATCATATTGAACCTATCTTGGGACAATTGGCATAACTTTCACTAAAGATATTAGATTGTGGTCGTTTTAGGACGGTTTCAAAAAGGAATTCGAAATCTACAACTTTTATGAAGACCGTGAAGAAGAATTTTGCCATCTAAAGGGTCAAAATTGCTTCTTCTGATGCTTCATCCAATGTCTCACTTCGTCTGGTGCCACATATCTTCTGGTGCCTCACTTCGTCTGATACCTCACATCTTCTAGTGCCTTACTTCTTCTAGTGCCTCACTTCTTCTGGTGTCTCACATCTTCTCGTGCCTCACTTCGTCTGATGGCCATATCTTTTGCGTTCGAAATCCAAAAATTACAAACTTTATACCGTTGGAAAGCTAAGAAAAAGATCTACAACTTTTAAGAAACAATTATATCTAATTCAGCCTAGAACAATACATATTTGTCCTAGAAGTCAGAACACAAAATTTTACCCTTATGAATGCTTGAAAAATGCAATCTACAAACCTTGAGAGTCACGAGCAAAAACACAATCATATTTTATTATCATCAAAAGATAAGAGTTTTTACAAAGCTTTAGTGGGCATTTCAAGCCACAATACGTCATAGTCCAAAAATACATAATTTATTCAAAATAGAAATGCTCAAAATGCAAATGCAACTAAAGCCTTGTTTTACAAAAACTAACTTAAAATACAAAATAAGCATAATCCAGAGTAATGCCCTTATGCTCGATCACTCGATCTCTTGCTCATCACCTGAAGATGGGACAGAATAGAGGGTGAGCTTAAAGCTCGTGGGTAACAATTTTATAATCGGTAGCAAGTAAAACCATTGAAAAAAATTCACAATGCATCATGAAATACTTATTTCCAAATTCTTAATTCATCACACTTTATAAGCAAGCCAAATCATGGATTCAATAAACTTGTCCACACATAAGCACATCAAAATGGTTTGGGAGGTCCATAAATAGAACGAGCTAACACATTCCTATGAAATGTTTCCATGTAGTCGCGAACAGAACGAACTAACACAATTCCACATTGTGGTTTTGCGTAGTCGTAAACATGAGGGAGTCCCTGAGGGAGCTCCATGCCACTTATGGGTAGGCGGGAGAAGCCTTTTGGTCAAAGTGCACTTGACATACAGAATGGACCAGACCAAACCCACATAACGTATATTTCATAAAGTGTAAACTTGTTGCCCAAAATGGCACTTTTACCGAAGAGTGATTTCGTAAACATAGTAATTTATTTATTTCAAAAAAAGATTCATTTTCGCATTCCTTTCAGAAATCATGCACACAATATTCACATACCAAACACATAGCACTTTCTCAAAACATTAAAAGAGCAATAAATGAACATTTATAATACCATTGCAAAAACATTTACTTTCTTGATTTGAAAGAAACACTAATGGCTTATTATTCAATTATAAAAATGTAACCCACCTTGAATTCCTTGCTTAATAGTTGCTCAAAGATGCCTCTCTTCTTGCTCCTCTTACCTCTCCTCTTGATTTCCTTCAATATTGGAAAAAATCCCAATTCGATAGGACTTACAATTGAGAACTCAAAAATTATCTATATACACTGAAATTGATCCTAGAATACTTAAACCTATGCATTTCTCAAGCTTCATCAACCAAACCCTTCCAAAACTCCAAAAGTTTAAACATAAACTTACTTTGAATCTTCACCAATTATTAAGTCTCTTAGCTCAAATGGAAGCTCTAATCTTCCTCTTTCTTTTTCCCTTCTTGAATAACTTCAAAATCACTCTTTAAAACTAAGAAAGATGAAACCCTAACTTGCTTCTTCCTTTTCTCTGTAATGGCCAAAACTCTCTCACTTCTCTTCTCTTTCACTTTTTTTTCTTCTTCAATTACAAGACAACACTTCTTTTCCCCTTTTTACCCTTAATGAGCCCAAAAAGTCCATTTTACCATTCCTTATAAGCTTAGGCTCTTTTAACCTTAAGTGACCTTCCAAAAATACCCTTCAACCTTAAACCATACAATAAAATCCTACTAACATTAACATGATAATTAACTCCAAGAATAAATCTATTATGACCTCATAATTTATTTATCTATTTTAAGGACAAAATTCAAATTCCATAAAATATCACGCTTAACTCAACAAAAAATATTTCGGGGGCCAACAATGATAACAATAAGACAATTAATTGTGATCATTTGAATAATAGTTGAGATTTAACCACAAACTAGATTTGAAAGCTATTGGTTAATTTTATCACTTTTATACTATTTGATTTGATTTACCTTCAATCGTTTATTAAGCTTGTTTTAATTTGATACAACCTAAAGGAAGACTGAGATTAATAGAGATTATTTTTAATATATGGTTAATAGTTTCAAAGAAAGGTATGAAAACAACATGACGATTAATTGTGATCATTCGAATGAATGTTGAGAGTGAATCACGAACTAGATTTGAAAGCTATTAGTTAATTTTATCACTTTTATACTGTTTGATTTTATTTACCCTCAATCATTTAGTTTCAATTTATTTTGTTTATCAAACTCTACCAAACCCCCCCTAAAACCTAAACATTGATTTATCCATTACAAAAGCTAGACACACACTCTCTGTGGATACGATCCTTGCTCACCACTACTATAAATTTAGTTGTGCAGAGAGGTGTTATTTTTTGATGTTTTCAACTCGCATCAAGAATTTTGGCACTGTTATCAGGGAATGGAGTGATTTAGTTTTTATTTTTGATATTAGTTGGTGTTATATATATAACTATATATATATATATATATATAGTTATAATTAGTTTTTATAGCTAGTTCTTAATCTTTTCATATTTTTAGTGTTTGTGAATGATAGTGACATGATCACCTCATCAAGACACTATACAATTTGATCTCGAGATCGAAAGAACACTGCGAAGGCTACAAAGAAAAATTGAACAAATCCAAAAATACACAAAGGAATTGAATTTAACTCTAAGAGGTTGGTTATAATAGACTTGAGTCAAAAACCCTTATGTATTACTTTTCCTAATTTTACTGAACATATTGCTTTTGAGCTTAAGTTTGGCTTAATCCATCTTTTACCTAACTTTCATAGGCTTGTATGTGATAAAGTTCACAAGCATCTTAAGGAGATCAATGCGGTCTGCCTTAGTATGAAACATCCGGGGGTGACAGATAAGCATATTATGTTAAGAGGTTCCCATTTTCACTGAAGGATGTATCAAATAACTAGTTTTTTGATCTTTCTGTAGGGAGTGTAACACATAGATTGAAATGAAGAGGCTATTTTTGGAGAAATACTTTCTAGCATTAAATATAACCAATATAAAGAAAGAGATTTGTGCAATAAAGCAACATCATGGAGAATCCCTTTATGAGTATTGGGAATGCTTCAAGAAGTTATATGCCAACTGCCCCAATCACAATATCACGAAACAACTCCTTATCCAATACTCCTATGAAGGACTACTATTGATGGATAGGAGCTTAGTAGATGGGAAAAGTGGTGGAGCATTATGTGAAAAGACTCACATGAAGGCCAGAACTTTTATCGAGGCCATGGTGGCAAACCCTCAATAATTTAACATTTGTAACGATATTTGTAGGGAAAATAAGATAAGCATTTCATCCATAGAACATATTTTAGATGAACTAACATCTTTTGTTATACAAATTAATTTAGGCTGGGCACTAGTGAAAGCTTGTAATATATGTGTAAATGTGAACCATCCGACAGATAGATATCTAACTTTGTAAGATGGAAATATGGAGTATGTTAATTATAGGGGAAAATGTTTCCCATCAATATAATCCATAACCTAGGTTGGAGAGATCACCCAAACTTAAGTTATAAAGGTAATAGGCAATAGAACTACTTCCTACATCGGCCATAAGGAATGCATCAATTTCAATCTAGACCATGAGCCTTTTCTTCTAACTTAAGTACATATCTGGAAGATATAGTTAAGTCTCCTGCCACCAATACTCTTAAATTCCACCAGGATGTGAAAAAATTTTAGAAGACAAGATCTCAATTTTAAGACATAAGGTCTAACATCCAAAATTTGGAGAGTACGATAGACCAGATGGTAATGGGTATCAACCACTTAAAATCACAAAACAGAGGGAAGTTGCCATCTCAACCAGAGATAAATCCAAAGAATGTTAGTGTGGTGATCTTAAGGAGTGGTAAAGAGCTTAAGGGTCCCAAAAGGACCCCACAAAGTATGGATAATGAAGATGAAACTGAGAAGGAGTTAGAAGAAGAAGGAAATCCCTCATCTAACTCAAAGGTAAATTTTAAATTTCCCATTGTGGTTAAAACTAACCTTCCATCTTTTCCTACTAGGTTGGAAAAATTAAAAAAGAGAAAAAGGATGAGGAGATGTTAGAGAATTTTTGAAAACTAAAAGTAAATATTCCTCCCTTAGACGCAATCAAACAAGTGCTAAGATATGCAAAATTCCTTAAGGATTTGTGTACACATAAGAGAAAGCTGAGAGATGAAGAGAAGGTCGTGATGGGTGAGAATGTTTTTGTGATCTTCAGAAAGAAAATGCATCCGAAATGTAAGGATCCATGTATGTTTACCATTCTTTTTAAGATTAGTAAAATTTTAATTAAGAGAGTTATGTTAGATTTAAAAGCATCAATCAATGTTATGTCTCGTTTTATCTATGCTTTTTTAAACTTGGCTCTTTAAAAGAGAATAATGTTATCATAAAATTAGCTAACCCTACTAATACTCATCTAGATGGAGTGGTTGGGGATGTTTTGGTGCTGTGAATAAGTTGGTATTTCCTGCAGATTTTTATATGGTGAATATGAATGATTAAATCCTTATATAATCTCATACCTATCTTATTAGGGAGACTATTTCTTAACACGACCCAAATGAAGATAGATGTTCATAAGAGCACCCTCACGATGGAATTTGATGTAGAAGTAATTCATTTCGATATTTTTGACTCTATGAAACATCCTCAAGATGATCATTCTATTTTCTCTATTGACATAATTGATCCCATAGTGTAGGAAATGTTTAAGTTAAATTGAAGAGATCAATTAGAAGTAATTTTGACTGAACATTTGAAGTTGGAAGCCATTAATGATGTTGAGTTGGAAAAGGAGCTAATTGCAATGACAGCTACCACACATTCTTTGGAAACCTCTCCTATAAGGTATGAACTTTCTTCTATACAGTTACCTAAATCTTACTAGAGGCTATTACCTTATGATATGCAAGTACATGGTGTAGAGTTGAAACCACTACTTACCCACTTGAAGTATATATATTTGGGAGACAATCAGACTCTTCCAGTTATTATTTATGTAGTTTTGATTTCTGATCAGGAAGCTAAACTGGTTTGTATGTTAAGAGAGAACAAGAAGGTCATTGGATAGAAAATTGTAGATTTTCAAGAAATATGCCCTTTTATATGCATGCATCACATTTTTCTTGAGGGGGATGCCAAGTTCACTAAACAAGCGTAACATAGGTTAAATTCTCCAATGATGGAAGTTATGAGAATGAAGTAATGAAGCTTTTTAACACTAAATTCAGTTATCCTATCTCTCATAATAAGTGGGTAAGTCTAATATAGGTGGTTCTAAAGAAATCTGGAATCACAGTGGCGACTAATTAGGATGGTGAGTTAGGTTCCACCTGTGTGCATTGATTGTAGAAAATAGAATACTATAACTCGTAAAGACCAGTTTTCCTTTCCATTTATTGATCATATGTTTGAGAGACTTATTGGATATAAATATTACTATTTTTTAGATGGATTCTTAGGTTTTCTTCAGATCCTTATTGTACCAAAAGACTGAGAAAAGAAAACATTCACATGCCTATATAGTACATTTTCTTACCGAAGGATGTCGTTTGGTTTGTGCAATGCACCTGCCACTTTTTAAAGGTGCATAGTGAGCATTTTCTCTTAGTATGTTGAGCAGATTTCAAGGCATTTATAGAGGCCAAAATATAATTCGGCCCAAACTTGGCCTGTGGGAGCGGCATATGGCCTGTGGGCAGGCCAGAATCAACTAGCCCGTGGGCCAACCTAGGTGAGCCACAGGCAACCTGTCGAGCCTGAGTAGGCCTGAAATTTTTATAAAATTTTAAAATTTTCATATATTTAATTTAAGAGAATTTGAAAATTGTAGTTATATTTTTTTGAATTCTTAAATTATAAATTATAGCATAACCATTTACAAAATATTTATATAAAACAAAATGATATAAAATACGAACCAATATATATTTATTAAAAATATGTAGCTATAATAATGTTGTGATAATTATTCCCTACAAACAAGTGAATTTAATTTCAATTTTGTAATTTTATTATAACAATTAATTATAATGTAAATGTAAAAAAGTTAATATCTAAGTACAATTTATTTCAAATATTATTTTTACGTGTTTAAAAATTTTCTTTTTAATATTATTTTTATAAAAATACGTATACTAAGCTTACAATATAATATTTTCAAACTTTTAATGCTTTTATAAATTATGTATGGAACTCTTAATTGATGTTGTTTGTTGTCGTAAATTATATACTTTAAATAATAATTATACATGTAACATTTAGTTATTATTGATTTTTTTACTTCTATAAATATTATTGTCTTTTCATATTATATCTATTATCAATTAATCATTGTAAAATTTTATATTAAAAGAAATTAAATCATGATTACTCTTAAGGCATTTAAGCTTTTTTTATTTCATATTTACACAATTCATACATTATGCGTATATGTATTTATATAAATCTTAAAATGAATCAATCACTTTATCAATCCTAACATATCAATTTCAAAAGAATATAAAAGTAATTGAGTTTACTTATAGTATTATTATATTGTATTAAAAATAGCTATTATTTTTATTAAAACTAGAATACATTTTATAAATACTTTTAATATGTTTTTATAAATTATTACTTTTATTAAAACTTAGTATAATTGTTTATATATTCTTAAAAAGTGAATTCGTAAGATATTATCGAGTTGAATAAGTTGATTCTTCAACTCATAAAAGTTCTAAGTCAAGGCACCCAATGGTAGTCAGTGTTTTGTTAGTACCGAGCAAAAGTTATGACTCTTATTTGAGCATATCTATCTCTACTACACATATACACTCTCATGCAAACATTTTAATAAATTAAATAAACTTTAATAAAGAAAATTTATTACAAAATGCTATATGTCACATTTTATACTTTAGAAAATTTACTAAAGAGTAAGGACTCTAACAAAACTAAATTAATGTATAATTAAAAATAAAATTATAAGCAATAAAAAATTAAAATTAAGTAATTAATTTAATTAAGTGAAGTTACATTGACATTATTATGTTAAAAAATACAAAGTTGAATTAATTAATTTGAATTTAATAATAAACTTCAATTGAAACATGTGATTATATAAATAATTAATTTACCTTCCATTGAAACATATGATTATATAAATAAATAATTAAGTAGGAATGTTAATTCAGTTGATTAGGAATTTGTAGAAACATTTAGAATTCCAATTCAATTAATTACAAATTTTAAATTTACTTAAATATATGATAAGAGAGAATTGATAAAACCAAATTCATTAACTATAGAAATTTGTGATGTACACGAATGATTATCCCAACCATTTTACAAGAAATAACACAATTTACAAAATTAAGATAATATCATGCCAGACAAACGAAGTGTGGACATTGGATACTGGAGGGTGGAGACTGAGAAAGCATCTAAGTGTACTTGTTGCTATGATCGTCAACAATGTCAGTTTGGATTAAATCACCTATATGTATAAACATTATATTTAGTTATGTAATATTAAAATAAAAAGAATATTAGTAATGTAATATTAAAATTAAAAGAAAATTAAATATACCTTCATCTTTATATATTTGAAAAAAATAACGTATAATTGGTTGATTAATTTCACTAGTCACCTCTGCATTAATACCTATGGCTGTAGGAAAATTAAAAATAAACTATTAGGTAAGATAATATAAAAATAGATGAAATTAATATATTAAAAAAAAGAATTTATCATCAATATCTTCATTATTTAGCCAACTTTGAGCACAAATAAAGGCTTCCATAGTGCATTGATGAAGTCGAGCATAATGAGGAGTAATAACCCGACCACTAGTACTAAATGCAGATTCTAAAGCAACAGTGGATGATGAAATAGCTAACAAGTCTCATGCGATGACTTACATAATTGGATAATTATTTCCAGACTTCTACCACCATAACAATATATCGAAGTGCTCACCTTCAATTTCAGGAACGCAATCTTAAGAAAAATATTTATCTAACTCTATCATATTATAAGAAATCCAAGCCCTTTTCTCTTTCAAAAAATGTGAAAGAGAATATGTCAATACTGGGTTAGGAGATGAGGTCGAGCCTAAAACTGAAGTCGGAGTTGAACTGTAACACCCCATTCCCAACTGACATATGCACGTGTGTCCATCGGATACATGTGTACTTTCCTGTCAGAAATGACATGTTAACTATCTCAACTTCAATGTACATAACATGGCATCATACACTAAACCGTCAATCACACATTTTCTAAACCCAAAATGTTATCACATTATATCAAAACCATAATTTACATTGTTTCATCTAGTACAATATCATTCATGTTTATACAACATTTTACTATGAACATAAACAACTCAGTACACACCGAATACTATAAACTCAAAAGAAACAACTATGTCCTCATCCCAGCTGACCGACCTTTGAGCCAAATCTGACTGTAACAGTCGCACAAAATATGCTTCTACAGAGTCTTAGAAGCTAGGTCGTCCCACTCTCGAACCTAAAAAACAACGGTGCAATTTTGATGAGTTTTGCGAGCTCAACAGAGTAACCATCCTCGATGGTTCACTCATGTCATAAAACAAGACCAATTATAATATGTAATCATACAGTTCAAATCCACTTGACAAGTATCAAATACTATCACAGATAAATCATTTCTCAATTAAACAATTCAATCATATAATGACATTCACACAGCTTTGCAAATCATTCAACGAATTCAAATTATATGTTGATGCGATATGTATGAGACTCACATTCGTTTTTATATTGTTGTGACTGTGTGCTTTTATAGTATCCCAAATTATCGGGCTCAGTCAGTCAGTCAGTGCCTCATTGATCACAGTGAGTTATAGGCTCGAACCACATATGCGGGAGCTTACATCTCTTATTAGTAACAGTATCAGTAACAACACCAGTCACAACTCCTTTATATTACATGCATCGAAATGAAGTGCATGCCACAATTTAGTCATCAAATTCAATCACTTTCATTTGCATGTAATATAATAGTATATCAGTCCCAGTATCAATTATAGTAACAGTTACAATAGCAGTGGTCATCGGACTAGCTCCAACATTCAACTTTTCAGTTAAGAATCAGAAAATCATTTAGGCAGATGTATTCACATTCAATCAACAATTCCAATATCATTCTCATGCATCAAAACACCTTGGACAAATATTGTCTAAAATCCAGTACACAATCAGCACAATTTAGTATAGTTCAATAAGATAGCAATACAGTTCAATAATATACAAAACAATAAGGTGAGACCATCTTAGGTTACTCACTGTATGCTCCAAACAGCTATTGCCTTGAAGTATCAGCAATGTCTGGATGTTGTCGTTCAATGTGTTCCTCTATACAGACAATGCATTCACTTATCACAATATTGCACAATTATGTATTCATTTATACACATTCATGTATATTGAATATGTATAATGCATGTCCATGAAAATTTCGGGTTTCTTATCATCAATCTAGTCATAATAATCATTCAGATATCCAAATTCAATTTATTAACTCCGATTTGTTTAAAGGTACACTTTTGGGTCCATTTTGCACAATTAATTTCATCAGGAAAGTGAAAGAATTTGGTAACACTTTCTTCTAACAAGTTATTCTCACATGTCTTAAGTATCTATTGATACCAATATCATTCAATATAGTTCATTATTCTATGAGTTACACTCAAAATACCATAGACTATGCACATTTGAAATTTTGGATAATTTATGAATATGCATTCAAGTTGTACAACCCATATCTCTCAATTCCCATATCCAAAAATTACAAACTTTATACCAATTTAAAGCTAAGAGAATAAGCTACAACTTTGGTGTAGAAACCTTAGCCTAATTTGGTCTATAGCAAGAAAGTTTATTTAACAACCAAAGGATATGTTTTCTATCCCTGGTAGTGCTACAACCTAGGTCATGACTCAATTTCATGCCAATTTTGATAGTCTTAGAGACATAATTAAAATTCGACTTCTTCAAGAAAGTTGTATACATATATCTCTAGTTTAATCTGAATCAAGAATCAACTCATTAGAAATCTACATTTCAAGTTCAAGTTATAATCAAAATACCGAAGCATATTCATGAAAATTCTTCAGTTCATAACATTCCAACAAACTTCCACACTTTCATCCTATCAATCACTTTGAAATCAATTCATATATCTCTAAATTTTTATGGAGAGAAAAAATGTCTTAAGAATCCATTGATCTAAGTTTGAAGTCATTTAGAGTTAGGATGAAAAAGTTATAGCCAAAAGACTTAGAGCTGTTCAATCAAATACTCTAGTTCATAATTCATACATACAACCACCACCCTTTTCTCTCTCTAAAACTCAAACCTTCATCTTCTTCACTGAATTGCACTTCTCCTCTTCTTCTTTCATTTTCTTCCACTTTCAAATTTACACACTTCTAACACATCCAATATGCATTTCTATATCTAGTAAAACCTTTAAACAAGTTAGACTCAAAGTTACACTTCAAATATTAAAATCCGAAGTTTCATTTATTTCCTCTCTCTCTCTACTACGTTTTTTTTTCAACTTTCTGTACTTTTCCATTTCTTTTTCTTTCCATCCTCAGTCCATTTTTTCTATCCTCTTACTCCTTAAAACATAACACCTCATTATACTCTATGTTTTCTTTAGCTTTAACCTCACATAAATCCATCCCTAACATTTCCCAAACATTTACGCATATATCACAGAAACAGAGCATGTTCATCAACTGCACTTTTCATTTTTTTTCTGCATTTCTCATTTTCATCAACAACTTTATTTCATCATAAACTTTGCCTTTTAATGTTTTTCCCTTAGCACTACATCACTTAATTTTTTTCCTTAATTCTAAACTCACTTAGGCATGAACAGTATATCAACTACCAACCATATACGTATTTCTTAAAACCAGAACAAGGGACATATATTTCTTCATCAACTTACTTATATTTTCATATATCTCAATCCAGAATCTATTTCATACAGTTTTTAAACAATTCCCAATTCTCAAATCCATCATCTAGTTTATATATCACAGTAACCTCACTTCTCAAACCCATACATGCAAATTTATATTTTCACCAAAAAAAACTCATAAGAGCTACTTACTTGGTTCAGCTACACTTCCTAGCGGCAAGGATAATTCAATCACACACACAAGAATTCAACATTTGTAAATGAAGAACATAGAAGAAAATTTTGGTGTTGGGTGATCTTCACAGTGAAAAATAAACAGAAGTTTCAGTAAATCTTTCTTCACTCAAACCTAACTGCGTGGCTATTTGCATGTAATTTCACGTGTCACTCAAACCAGTTAGCCACTTTTCACAACAGTTACAAACCATTTACCATAATACAAATTAGTCATTTGTATA
>JAOQMS010042533.1:0-13583 GCA_027563885.1 Erythroxylum longipes
CTCCCTCATCTTAGGATATGTATCGGAATGACCTACGGGCGTCCCGGTGCGTACCCTAGGGTAATGGGGTGTTACACTTAATGATGACAACATGAAGTTGAGCCATTGATAATAAACAAAGACGCTTCTTGGGAGGCAACCCAACAGAAGTTTATTTCTTGTTATTTACAATTCTTGCAATTGTGGTTTTTGTTAAATGCCCCATTTCTTACATTTGATGTTACATTAGGGATAATGTAAGTTTTAATTATGGGGTGGGGATCTTAGTTTTCATGCACATTTTAAGGTTGTCTGTTGCTTATGTATGTTTCTTAGGTGTTTTCAAAATCAAACAAAAAAATATTTTCTCTTTTTCTGTTGCTTTTAATACTATATAATCATAACTAGAGAGTGAATTGACTAGAAAAATTCATGGCAACTTAAGCATGTACTTTTAATCTTGTGATTGGTCAATATACATTATCTTTAGAAGATTAGTGACTAGTGGTAAACCCAAGCTAGTGAAATTTTAAGCCTTTATAGACTGACATATCCATATCAATCTCATCATCTTTTCTTTATGTGTGACTTTCATGAATGTACATACATCCTAATTTTGCTTTTATTTTCTATTCGATACCACATTTTTATCACATACATTAATATGAAAATTATATAGGAATTTTTTGTTTCGTAAGCTACACTTGCCAAATAGCCTACCCATTGATCTGAATCTTCCCTTGTCAAGCCCCCTTGAGCTTTATTTGCCTTTTATTTTTGTGTTAACCACATTATATGCCTTAAACCTAACCGAATTTCCTACCCAAGCCTTAAAGCTACTGGAGAATTTATTGATTATTGATGTTTGTGGACATACAAAAGTGTAAGTTTAGGGGTGCACATGTATGGGTTGGATATAATTATTGGAATTTCATTTTTTCTCTTATCAATGAATTCCAAATTTGATGTAACTTCTTTATTAAAAAAAGAACAAAGAAAAAATAAAAGAAAAAGAACAGAAAAAGAAAAAAGTATTTAAATAAATGTATCAAAGAGGAAACACATTTGTTAAGTTATTTATGATTCATTTTTCCTCCTAAAGTTGTATGAAAAGGGTTAGTTAATTACGATGTGAATAAGGGAGATGTAGTTTTCAAGGGTCACTCCTTATGGTCGCAAAGTATTGTTTATGATCGACTTTTGTGAGTGACTTATACTTCATGTGGTTTATGTTGTGAAGGCTTGAATTTGAGTTGTGAAACATAGTTTTTGCATTCAACATAGCAGATGTACACAATTTTGAGTGAATGTTGGTTTTTGTGCTTGATATTCCATTGAGTGTTTTCTTATTTCACTAGCTTTGATGGCTTTTATGCTACATTACCCAAATAAATCTCACCTAAACCTTTGACCATATTACAACCTTAAAAATTCCTTTGATTCATGATTATGCATGTGAATCTTAGTGGTGGAGAAATGAAATGTTATGCAAAGTCGTGTAATGTCATGATCATGAATGGTGTTTGAGTGTAACTATCGATCAATGCTATTTATACACTTTGTCCAAGTCTACTACTAGATTGCTCAGTTTCTAAAGGTGATGATTGTTGATTGATCATGAGTAGAGGAATTTAATGTTTAGTTCTTGCTATGATTTTGAAAGTTATTTCTCTTTACCTATGGCTATCTATTCTTAGGAAATATGGAAATAATGAAAGTGTTTAGTTTTTGACTTTAATTTTGTTGTTTTTTCCAAGGACAGTTAAAAGCTAAATGTGGGGGAATTTGATGTGTGCTTAATTATTTATACATTCACTTCTTAAAACTTAGTGATTATTATTGTAAAATGCTTAATATACTCATTTTTAGTTCATATTTGATTTTAGGTACAATTTGGAAGCATAAAAGCTAAAATGAGTTAAGAGCATATTTATTGAGCAACATTTTGATGTTAAAACTTAATTCCCTTTTAGAACAAGAAGGAGATGGATTAGGGTGAGGATTGGATATGAAATCATAAGAAGGACAACAATTTAGCAAAACCTAGGAGATACACAGTTGTGTATGTAATTGGAAGACACATTTTGGTTGTGTATCTTCACAAGTTTCACATTTTTTGACTTATACGGTTTGATACACAGTCATGTGTCAAACTATATATATGCCCAAAAACTTAATTTTTCATATAAATAAAACATTTGGATGGAAAAAACAAAGAGAATCATTTCGGGACTTCGTGAAAGGGTAGAGCATTTATTATTTGGAGATTTATGGAGGGCTAAGCTTCCCTATTCTGGTTCAGAGGTGAAATCGATGCTGAGGATAACATTTAAGCATATCATCATTGTGTATTATTGTTCTTCCTCCCTCCCTTTAAGAATTGTTTATGTTATTCTATATCTATTGATTTGGGTATTTGTGTATGAATAATTATTATTCTCTTGCTTGATAGATTGTGTATGTATGAACCTATTGCTAGAATTTTGAATACAATACGTAATCGTAGTGTTATAGATTCATTTATGGCAACTAATGGTGTTAAATCATTAGGGATAACGTTACATAGGTTAAATGACTCAAACTTATGTGGTAATTGCCTAGATTGATCTATTTATCTTATTCATAATGTGGTTATGCAATTAAGAGAGTTTGTTTTAGGTTGTTCGATTGTTACGTTTAATTAAAAATCTTGTTTTAATTAAACATGATATAAGGAAAAACTGAGGTTAACAGAGCTTGTTATTAATCTACGATCAATATTTCTAAGATAGGTGTGGAAAAAATATGACAATGACGTATACTTAATTATGTGTAGGCTAAGATTGAGATGAGAATTGAATTATAAACACGTTCATCACTTTCATTATTTTTGATTGTTTGTTTTAATTTGGCTTCGTTTGTTTAATTTCACTTTTTTTCGTAATCACATCAATCCAAACCCCCCACTTATCCTAAACATTAATTTACTTCATTGCAAAATCTTGACATACACTCTATGTGGGATCGACCTAGACTTATCACTAGTTATAGTTTTAAGTTTAGTTATTTGTGTAGTGTTACAATGCACTACCATACATATTTTATTATCCTAACTGTTAGCCCCTTAACATTGCAGGGCCCTTTTTTGCTAGCATTGGTGAGGCTTGGCCAATGTCTACCATAGATTAGGCATGAGGAAGGCATGATAAAAGAACTAAGGTAATTTAACCAAGTAAAGATCAAGCATGGTTTAAGTTGCGATGATCGTGGGTCATTAATTGTCTTAGTGGCTAGGGTGAGTTAGACTTGCCTAAGACGTCTTTGGTGGGACTAAGGATGAAATGGTGCTTAAATGATGGGCTAGGGATGAACGGACCAGACTATAGGTGAGAATTGGTCAGACTACGCATGAATTGGCTCAGAACGTGGCTAACCTTCACCTTTGGATAAGATCATGGTTGATGTGACAGATTTAGTGGGATGAATCATCAAGAAAGCGGGATGACATGGCAAAGAACATGGATGAGAGGTCTTGTAAGCATTTTGCACATGTTGCTTTGACTTAGGAGTGGGATAGTGGTAAGTTATGTAAACTTTACACTAAAGTAGTGCCTTGAGTGGTTGGGGATGTCAACCATTATCTCAGTTAGTAGCTTAGTGGCCTTAAGACCACTTTCTTGTATAACTACCATACTTATACTTTGGCCCATTTTGTGCGCAAACTTGGAGTTCTTTGCTAAGTCTTTGTAATAGTTGGTATCAGATATGTGTTGGTGATTCAATGGAAGGTGGTAGCGATCTTATGGAGCGTGTAACGAGGATAGAAGCGCTCATTTATCTTTTAACTATAGGTGAAGAAGAAATCTCTTCTTATGTATCATGTTTTGAAGCCTTCGAAGGGCAAATCCAAGCATTGTGAGATTAAGTGGCTGAATTGTTTAAAGTATGAGAGGATGCTAATTTCGAGATGATTATCTTTAGACATGCAATTGCAACTATAGATGCGGGACATGTTGAAAGCACTATGCTAAAGGTGTATGAGCCAAAAGTTTTCGAGGGCATTTGGAATACTAAGGAACTTGAGAACTTCTTATGGGATATGGAGCAGTATTTGTGGCTGTTAAGGTGTCAGATGCAGAAAAGGTGAATGTTTCAGCAATGTATCTCAATGGAGATGCAAAATTATGGTGGAGAACTCAAACCTTTGCTAAAATTAATATTGGTCGTCCTTTTATGGATACATGGGAGAGGATGAAAAAGGAGCTGAATCATCAATTCCTTCTAAACAATACTGCTTAGCTTGGAAGGGAAGCCTTGAAACGGTTGAAGCATGATGGTTCAGTAAGGGATTATGTTAAGAAATTTAGTTCCTTAATTCTTGATATTGAGAATATGTTAGATGAGGACAAGCTATTGAACTTCATGTCAGGATTATAACCTTGGACATAAATGGATTTGCGAAGGAAAAATGTCAAGGATGTTGTGGGTGCAATTGTGGCTACGGATGATTTGGTAGATTTCAAAGTGCCAAAGGAAACCAATGCCTTTTCCTCTTCTCAAAAATTAAAAGGCACTTACCAAGAGAAGTGTGAAGGAATAAAGAAGAAAGACCAAGGCAAGAAAAAGGAGAATGATCACAAAGGGAAGTCCAGACAAACTGAAAAACCTAATTAAGATGATAAGTCTTCTAAGAAAAATCATGGTTGTTAGTGGCCCAAACTATGCTCGTGACTACGTAAAAAAGGAGAAGTTGATTGTATTAATAGCAAATGCAGATGGTGAAAGCAATCACTCGGATGTGGACTAAATCTTATCTACTTACTAAATGCGGCTAGTATAGAAGTAAGTCCATTTGAGCGCCTTATGTATGTTAAGATATAGGTCAACGGGAAGGAACTCACTATTATGATGGACATATGAGCCACTCATTCCTTTGTTGTAGAACGACTGGTGTGAAAGTTGGGGTTGAAGATTAGCAAGACCCATACAAAAATGAAAGCTCCCACAGCAAAAGCACAAACAGTAGTAGGAGTTATATACAATGTTCCTTTGGGTATAGGAAATTGGCATGGTAAGTGTAATATAAAGTTGATACATCTCGAGGATTTTGATTTGATTTTGGGCACTGACTTTCTTAAGATGGCAAAGGTGGTGTTATATCCACATCTTAGTGATATAATGTTATGTTCAAAATTCATGTTACATCAATTGTTGTAGGTCTAGCGATGAAAATACGAACAAAACAACAATTGTAGCTCATATCTTTGCCATGAGTATCGAGAAGACCATATGGTAGACGTCCCGGATACGGAAGAAAAAGTATTGAGGGAATTAAAAGATGTGATGCTGAAGGAGTTACCGAAAACTCTCCCTCCTTATCTTGAAATTGATCATAAGATTGAACTAGTGCCAGATGCAATATCTCTTGTTTGTGCCCCTTATTGGATGTCACCATTAGAGTTGGTAGAACTACATAAGCAACTTATTGAATTGTTGGAAGCGGGATACATCCAACCATTAAAAGTCCTCTATGGAGCTCTAGTGTTGTTCCAAAAGAATCAAGTTGGAGCCCTACGAATGTGTGTTGATAGTTGTAGATTGCATCATGTTTTTGTGGGTAATTTAGTACGAGTTTAGTTGTTAATTTGATTGTTTAATGCATGATTAGGTTAGAATTGTGTTAGTTAGTTAGATATTTGTGTTTTAAGTGTTTTATGGGTTAGTGCATGCTTTTGATCTTCAATGTTATGTATTTGAGGTGCCTTAATGAGTTGTCAGAAGAAGAGAGAGAGAGAAGAGGAAGAAGAGGAGAGAGGAAGTGGGTCTTTTGATGTTGCTACCTTTTTGGGTCTTCTGACGCTGTTGCCTTCCTGGGTCATCCAATCTAAGTTCTTTCTCCCTTTTATCTTTATTTCCGTTCATTGAATGTATGAGATGATGGTGGATTGTATGATGATGGATCTTAGATTATTGATGATGTTCTAACTTTTCCTTCACGATTTTACCTTGATTCAATGCTAATATAGTTATTTGTGTGTTATTGTAATTAGGAGCTGTGATTAATTGCAGTATTTGCATATTTTGGTAATAAATCAAGAGGGTGAACCTGATAAAAATGATTGGATTAGATTAATGAGAGTTAAGTGATCCAATAGACCATATGGTTAATCATATTAGTTGTTGTGTGGAGAGAGATCTCGTGTAAGGCTTGATAGTTTATTAGAGAGCTTAAGATCTAATTAGAGTTGTGGGTATTTTGTTACTTGAGAGATTGCAAATTCCATTATTCAATTAGGGTTTATGCTTTAAGGTTTAATGATTATGGGAAATCCCTTTTCTTATAATTTGGTAACTCTTCTTGGTTAATTCCCTTTGTGACTTTTGTGTTGCTCAATTTCAATTTCTTTTGGGTTAAACTTGCGAGTTAAATTCTTGATAGTCACTTTCCCATATTTACTTTTCTTTGCAATTTATTAATTTTCTTAGACTTAGATAACCTAGGATTTGATTAGTTTGCCTTCCTCGTGGGATCGACCCTTCACATACTACAAGTCATGACCCATGCACTTGCGGTATTTGAGGGCTATAAATTGTAAAGTTTGTAAAATGATCAACATGTGTCAACTATTGAGCTTTGAACAAGGTGATTATTAAAATAAATATCTTGTTCCTTTAGTTCAAGACTTGATGGACAGATTATCTATGGCAGCAGTGTTCACAAAGTTAGAGTTGCAGAGTGGGTATTGACAAGTACAAATTGCCGAAGGTGAAAAGAAAAAGGTGAATTGTGCAACTTGGTATGACTCGTATGAATTTTAAGTTATGCCATTTGGCTTGACTAACGCCACTACTACTTTTTGCAACTTGATGAATGTAACACCCCACTCTCATAGGGCATATTCCCAAACACACTAGTGGTATTCAAGAACATACTCAACAAGGGTGACATACTAGAACAGTCAAACAATCAAACTCATTATAAATTTATCATGCATCATATGCATATTTAGAAAATTAATAAACCTTTTCGGTCTATTTTATTCAAAAACAATTTCAGTCGCAAGTGTTACAAACAATATACACATTGCAAAATTTCAGCAATCATTCGGGCCCTTTTCATATTTGAAACATTTTCAATCATAAATTCATTACCTAACATAATTATTCACATACAATGGTACAATATTTGCAGAAAACATTTTTTAAGACAAAAATAACATAAAAACATATGCAGACGCCAACTGATCCTGACCTCTATCTTTTATCTGAACATAGTGATTAGACTCCAATTTATCTAACTGGAGATCTCCTTGAGCCTGAAAAAAATGTTGTAATATTGGGTTGAGTTTTGCAAACTCAGTGAGTAAACCATCCTCAATGGCTCACTCAATCATATAACACATCAATTCATGTAATCACGTAATTGACATCATTTCACTAATCATCATGTTGAATCACATACATTTCATATTCACTTAATTCATATTTCACATTCAGAAATCATTCAAACTATTTATTTCAATCATTTAAGTCATACATATCAAATGCATATGCAATGCTCATGAGACTCACTTTCAATTGTTATTATTGTGACCGAGTGCCTGTAACTGTCCTGTATCCATTGTGCATATCGGGCTCATTAATAATTGTCCCTTATCTGTTGGGGATACAGGGCTCATTTTACATAGTGAGCCAGAGGCTCTTACCACATTCTGAGCTTTAAGATCTTTTTCAATTTCTGAGCTTTAAGCTCTTTTTCGGTGGCTACTCCGGTCACAACAACCTTTATATTTCATGCATTCATGTAATGAAATGAACTACATTCACATATTTTCAAACAATCACTAATGTTCAATTTTTCTCATTCATAATCACATGTATTCATCGGATCGATGTTCGGGATTCAACAATAATGTTGAGAATCACTTTTTCAGTCCAATTCACATATAATGAGCACTTCCTATGTTCTCACATTTATCAAACTTATCGGATTGTTAATATCCAGAATTGTCTCAATCATATTCACATTAAAAAATAATTCAATATAGAAATTCTGAAACAAAATAAACAATAAAAGTGAGACCATCTAGGTTGACTCACAGTACGCTCCAGATTAGCGTTTGCTTCCATAATATGAAAATGTGTGATGCAAATGTTGAATCTTGTATATCAATTTTCATGCAACACACATAGTGCACACACATTATTAATTGCATAATCACATAAACATTTCATTATACACATATGTGTATGTGTAAGGTATAATGCATGCTTATATTGACAATCCCGGGTATATTTCCTTTATTCACATCTCATAATCAATTAAAATCTTTCAATCACTCTTCAATATCTAATGCATTGTACTTGCTTTACTCATCTCATTCATCATTCACTAGGTTCAGTTAAGATCTCATTCAAGTCTAATTACCTCATATGGAAGTACCCTAGCATTGATTGGTTCAAACTTCACTCAAAAGACCACTTTTTTTCTCTTTAGGTCTGGTGCTATGATCGTGACAGAAATATTTTTTAGCTAGGCCACGATCATGGTGTCCCTGCCATGAACGTGACAGAACCTTATTTTATCAGGCCATGATGGTGCTGTAAGGGCCACGATCATGTCCTGCATTTTTCTTCCTTCATCTACACGAATTTAACACTCATACAAACATCAATTCTACTCTAAATTTTTTTGAATTCATATGCATTAATGCAATTTCATTCCATGCTAATTACACTACCCATTTATTACATTAAATTCTCTAATCCTCTACTCATTTGATTCACATTTCAAACTTAATCTCATCATTCATGAAATCCAATCTCCTTCCATACTATGTCCTATTTATAATGCATCAAACAATTCATTCATTATGTTATGTCCTAATTTAACACTCTAAAAAAATTCACATTTAGATGCATTACCTTCAAACGTCCTTTTCCTTAAGGTATAACATCAAGATCAATCAAAACTTATCACACATTTAATCAACTTTTCCAACATCACTTATGTTCCTTTAAAGTCCCAATTAAGTCCAAAAATATCATAAGTATATACCTCATCCTTAATTGTTTCAACCATTGCATAATCAAAACATTAACATGAAAAATCACTTCCCACAATCATGGCATCTCCTGCCAAGATCGTGACAGAAACATTTTCCCACTTATTGTGCAGTTTTTCCAGGTTTTCTCAATATAGATTTTTAGGTCAGTTTTGTATGACTAGTATGACCTAGAAAATGAGATATCAAAGCAACACCTTCTTCTAATAAAATGTTCCTATATGTCTTAAGTTTATAATGACACCAAATTAATGAATTTTGGTTCAGTATTATGCAAGTTATAACCAAAATATTACAGACTATTCTCATACTATGATAACACATAGTTCTCAACATCAAGCCAAATATCTAGACCCTTAAGAACAGAAATCCAATTCGATTCCTTAATGAAAATTGTAGCCATATTTCACTAGTTTAATCTAAATAAAAACTCATCCCATTTGGATTTATACAAATCAAGAAATGGACAAAATACATATGCATGTTCAGTAAAACACTCCATCTAACATATTCTGGCACACTTCTTCCAAATTTTCAAGCTCTTCAACTCCCACAAGTTATATCTAACATATCTTATGCTTATTTTATCAATTCTACATCATTTATTCATCAATATCACCTCTATTTCCAATTTAAAACATCCATATAACAATTTATAAATCATTGTTCATTTTATGAATAAAAACAGAACATCAAAGTATCCTTACATTCATCAACATTTTTGATCATTTTTAAACATCATTTATACCCTTAATTCATCTCAAAATCATCCCTATATCAACTTATGAATTATTTCTCATCATATGAATAAGAATATAGCATAACCTACTTAGCTCCTCATCAACGTAACATCATCTTTCAACACCTTTATCATGTTCATTTCATCCCAAACTATCATCACATATGCTTATATTTAAACAACCCATAAAGGTTTAGGTGCTACTTACTTGATTAAGCTTCAAGATCTTCAAAAATAACCTAACCTTATCTTTCCTATGTATCACATGACCATCAACTTTTATGGAGGAATGGGTTGTGTCTTTTTGTAGCAAGGTGAAGAAGACAAAGAAAAATAGGAGTAAATGATGGATGAAAGCAAGGTGCAACATTAATGAAGGTGGGTGAGTGTCGTAGATGGTGGAGAAGAAAAATGAAGAAAATGAAGAACAAATGTATAGAGAAGAAGAAGAAAACGTGTTTTAACCAAATGAAAGACAACTAAAGGTGTCTTGCAATTATAAATATCGTGGACGGGTGTGTGGCATGGCAAGTGACAAGACACTTGTCACTTGCCACATGTCACCACCCTATGGTTCCTAATGGGTCCTCTTTATTAACTAGTCCATTTTTCTCCAATTTCTAGTCCAATTGTCTCCCAAATTTCAATGACTATTGTCATTAAATCCTAATGCCACTTTTCAATGTCAACTACCATTTATCAATTGTCGTGCCACTTGGCATTTTTCCTAGTCCCGATATACTCACAAATTTCAGAAAATTCTCAAATTTTACAAAAAATTTTGAGCCAATAATTTAATACATCAAATCAATTTTGAGAACAAAATATTCACTATCCATATCATAATCACATTAAATCAATCATTCATACCCAGAAATGTCAAATGAGTGCATGTACAAATTATTGTAATGTGTGCAATAATCAATATCATGTACATGATGTTATTTTATACATGAGTATGAAGTTCAATTTTCTATTCTCTCATTTACAAAAATCTAGGGTTCTAAACCTCAGTAGGGAAACAGGATATTATAATGAATGATGGGCTGTATGACTTCTTGGACAATTTTATGGTGGTCTATTTAGACGATATTGTGGTTTATAACACTAATATGGCAGAGCATATACAACACTTGAGGAAGGTGTTTGAAAGGTTGTGGTAACATAAACTTTTTGTAAAGATGGAGAAGTGCAAATTTGTGCAACAAAAAATAAAGTTTTTGGGACACTTGGTGAGCAAGGGGTAAGTGCGAATGGATCCCAAAAAGGTAAAAGCTATTGTTGATTGGCAGGTTCCAAAGATGGTGAAGGAACTTAGGAGCTTTCTTGGCTTGGTGAACTACTATCTCTGATTTATTGTGGGGTACTCGAAAAAGGCAGCACCCTTAACTGACTTATTAAAAAAGAAATAATAGTGGTGTTGGTTAGAATCATTCTAAGAAGCCTTTAAGAAGTTAAAGGTTGCCATTTCAATTGAACCTGTGTTGAAGTTAATCGACTTCGATCTCCCTTTTGAGGTACACACAATGCTTAAGACAAAACTATTAGTGGAGTATTAGTGCAAAAAGGACATCTGGTGGGATTTGAAAGTCACAAGCTTAATGGTGCCGAGCAATGATACTCGACACATGAGAAGGAGATGCTGGTAGTATTATAATACCTTGAAGATTGGTAGGTTTACTTATTGGGTGCCAGGTTTGTTTCTCATATAGATAACATAGCTAACACCTTTTTAAGACCTAAAAGAAGTCATCTGTAAGGTAAGCTTGGTGGCAAGAATTTCTTTCCAAATATGACTTTCTATAGGAGCACAAACCAGGGAGACATAACAATGTGGAGGATGTATTGAGTAGAAAGGAAGTCTTTATAGCCTTGTATGTAATCACTCGAGAGGAATCGGACCTATTGGAGCAAATTAAACTAGCAGCTCCACTGGACAACACTTATGGCTGAATTGTGAAGCAAGTAAAGGAGGGTGTTATACGATGATTTTGACTTGATAATGAGGGTTGCTTGTGATGAAGAATAATCAATTGTACGTGCTAAGTTTTGGTGCCTTGCGAAAGCAATTAATGAAGGAAATGAATGATTCACAATGGGCTGGTCATCCCAAAGTCGACTGGATGTTAGCGCTCCTTTCCTGATCTTATTATTGGCCAAAGATGGAGAACAACATTTAGTTATATGTTAAAACTTGCCTTATTTGTCAATTAGATAAACTTGAAAGGAAGAAAGAGGCATGTTTGTTGCAGCCCTTGCCAATTCCCATAAAACTATGGATGTCAGTTTCGATGGACGTCATTGGTGGGTTCCCAAAGGTGGATGACATTGCTTCAATCATGGTGGTGGTTGATAGGTTCTCTAAGTATACGGTCTTTGTGCCAACTCCAGCTTTGTGTCCCTCGGATGTTGCTATGGAGCTTTTTTGTAAAAATGTGGCGAAGCATTTTGGGGTTCTAGTACATATAGTAAGTGACTGAGATGCCCGATTTATTGGCCGATTTTGGACATCTCTCTTCATCATGATGGGGTGTGAATTGAAGTTTTTAACTACTAATCACCACAAATGGATGACTAAAAAGAAAGGATTAATGGCTTATTGTAGGAATACTTGTGGCATTATGTAAGTGTAAGGTAATGAAATTGGCTAAGTTTACTTGATACTACACAGTTTTGTTATAACTTGCACAGATCCTCGGCAATGGAGAAAAGTCCTTTTGAAGTTATTCTGGGACAACAACCACTCACTCCTCTTGAGATAGCTCAATAGATGTTAGGAGGAAAATGTCTAACTACTTATCATTTCACGAAGAAAAAGTAAGAATTGTTGGATGAGGCAAGGGATAGTCTTTGCAAAGCTTCCAAATGGATGAATAATTATACGGATCAAAAGAGAAGACCGCTTGATTTTGACATCGGGGATAAGGTACTTCTCAAACTTACTTCCCAAATTTGGAAGAAGATTAGTAGCAAGCCGCTGCATCGAGGGTTGGTGCCAAAGTATGATGGGCCATTTGAGAACCTTGGAAAAGTGGGAAATGTAGCTTACTGGCTCATATTGCCTGAGTGTTAAAGGTACATCCTACTTTTCATGTGAATTTCCTTAAACCATATCATAAGGATTCAACATATCCTAAAAGGAGTCAAGTAAAGAGAGCTCTACTGGTGGTAAGGAAACAATTCGATGAGCAAATCAAGAAGATTTTGGATCATCAGATATTAGGGCAACACAAGAAGAATCAAAGGACAAAGTTCCTAATTCAGTGGAAGAATAAGCCAGTCCTGGAAGCTTTGTGGCAATTTGAAGATCAGGTAAACGACTATCTGCAATTTGTTCTAATGAGGACGTTGGGTTCATCTGGTAGGGGTGGTTTATTAGCCCCTTAACATTGTAGGGCCCTTTTAGCTAGCATTGGTGAGCCTTGGCCAATGTCAAGTATGGATTAGGCATAAGGAAGGCATGCCAAAGGAGCCAAGGTAACTTAACCAAGTAAAGATCAAGCATGGTTTGAGTTGCTATGACCGTGGGGAATTGATTGGCTTGGTGGCTAGGGTGAGTTAGACTTGCCTAAGATGTATTTGGTGGAAATAAGGCTGAAATGGAGCTCACATGATAGACCATAGATGAGCAATGTTTGCCCTTGAAATTTTTCGTTGAATTAAGCATAATAATTTATGGAGTAAGCATGGAATTTGAATTTTTGCCTTAGACTAATTTTGGGATCATGATAGAATTATTTTTGGAAGTTTAATTATTTATTACAATGTTAGTATGATCTTATTTCACTAGTTAGTGAAATTAATGCATTAAGAATGAATTG
>JAOQMS010042534.1:0-13583 GCA_027563885.1 Erythroxylum longipes
CAAGCAAAAATACATGCAAGTCAGTAAGTGAGCCAGGTTCGCAAGCATGCAAACAAGTAAGCCAGGTAAGCATGCAATCAAGAGTTAGATTCCGGAAACGGAGTCTCCGGGGAGACGGGATCCAACAGATGTGGTATCAGGGCATAAAGCATGATCAGAGTCAGACTCCGGAAACGGGGTCTGACAACGTGCTTTGATAGACTTCAAGGATTCTAAATAGCATACATATTTAAAACAGACTTGTACAATAATTAGAGTATTTGCACAACACCCATTGTAAAGATTCCAACGTGAATGCAATCTTTAATGAATAAGTGAGTCCCATTTCAAAAACAACCTCATCTTTTTAATATCATCAATCAACAAAATCCGCAAATCCAACAGTAATCTAATTCCAATATTTCTATGATGATAGACTCTAATGTAGTATAGAATTCTTTTTCAACTAGAGGACTATCCATATACCTTTTGAATCCAAGTCATCATCCAATTATTATTTTATATGTCCAATTAATAAATAATGCCAAAACTATATAAAACATATATAATATATATCCTAACAAAGCTAATGAGCTTAAGGTTCAAGGAAAAGTTGGAGAGGAGTTAATCATCAAATTCATCAACAGCATTCGTGGTGATTTGTCTCCACAAACTTCCTGCATACAAGCAACTCTCAAGTTTTTTGATAAATGTTATTCAAAACTCAAAAGACCCATCGAGTATATGCAACAATGGAACAGATCAATATCAAACTATGACATAGTGAATGTTCATAGTGAATGCCAAGCTCTTATCCATTTCCATAATCTCCAGCAAAGGCTTACTAAGCCATTAGCAGCTCCTTGATTTCAGTCCTTACGGTTGAGCCTTACTGTGACCTCCTTCTAGCTAGGCTCACGGGGGATTTTAAGAATCATACTCACAAATCGTAGAGTGCATTACATCTGATTATTTTCTCTAACAAATTCATTGTTATTTTGTTATTAATCCACTGGTCCAGATTATTTTGGTTTTCCATCTCTTGTGTATAAATATGTATTGTGTCAATGTAAAACTTAAGGGAAATCATCAATGCAATTCCTTTGACTCTGACATGGTATCAGAGCTCTAATTAGCCTTAACCGGCTCTATGACTGAGTCATCGTCCTTACAAACAAACCCTTCTTCTCTGCCTCCACCTAGCTCTTCACCTACCAACCCATCTTTTCTTTCGTCTATTTCCCATCTAGTCTCTATCAAACTTAACAATGACAACTTCCTTCTTTGGAAATCCCAAATACAACCCTACCTTTATGGCCAATAACTGTTTAGTTACATCGATGGCTCCATCACCCCTCCTCCAAAATTTCTACTAGAAGCTCATCCCAATCCCCACTTTTCTCACTGGTTTCAACAGATCAGTTGATCCTTTCTGTCCTTTCCTCTCTTTTAGAATCAGTTGTGGGTCAAGTACTAAATCACACCACCTTTGCTTCTTTATGTCATGCTCTTGAATCAACCTTCACCACGAAATCTCAAACTTGTTACATCTAGCTTTTCACTCAACTTACGTCACTGAAAAAGGGTGATGCCTCCATCACTGATTACTACCACAAACCTAAATCTCTTTCTGATACATTAATAGTAGTAGGTAAACCCCTTTCTGACCTTGAATTCAATGTCTATCTTCTCTCTAGTCTCAGGTCTGATTTTGACCCGATTGTGGCTTCTTTATTTACCCATCCTGGCCCTGTTCCCTCTGCTGAACTATACAGTCACCTTCTAACCTTTGAAGCTCATCTTCTTCACCACATCCCTTCCCTGTCCACCTTTGACATTTCTGCTAATCTCTCCACCACTTCTTCTAGGGACCTCCACATCTCGCACCAGACTTCATCTTGAGGTCGTGGTGATCGCACCTCCTCTCGGTTCTTCCAGGGTGGTGGCCGTAGATCTTCTCGTGGTGGTAAGCATTCATTTCCCTCCTTAAATCGACCCACTTGTCAAGTCTATTCCAAACTTGGTCACACAGCATTGGTCTGCTACCATCGCTTTAATCATACCTATCAAGCTCCTCTTCATCCTCTCTTTCGCCGCAAGCTCATCTCACCTCAGTCTCTCCTGCATCTGATCCTCTCTAGTATCCTGACATTAGGGCTACAAATCACACGACTAATGACTTCATCAATCTTAACCTCTCTATTAGTCCTGATACTGGACATGACTATGTTCACATAGGCGACAACACTACCTTGCCTATTGAAGACACTGGTAATGCCATTCTCCACCCTAATCACCATGCCTTCCGTTTACCCAATCTTCTTTATGTTCCTTCCATCACTAAAAATTTAGTTTCTGTCTCTCAATTTTGCAAAGATAACTCAGTATTCCTTGAATTCCATGCTAATTATTTCCTTGTTAAGGATCTCAACTCCCAGGTCCCTCTTCTTCGAGGTCACACACATAGTGGCCTCTACATCTTTCCTACTCCCTCTCCTCAAGTCTACATTGGTGAGAGCACATCCTTCTTACACTAGCATCACCATTTTGGACATCCAATGTTTTGAGTAGATTCTGTCCTCTCACTCACTGTTGCCAAGAGTTATGAACTTCCTTATACCCCTTCATCTACAAAATCTCCTCAACCTTTCTACTTAATTTTTAGTGATGTTTGGGGTCCTTCCTCAATATCATCATGTTTTGGGTTTCATTACTATGTAACCTTTGTTGATGACTACACAAAATACACTTAGTTGTTTCCTTTATGTGCCAAATTTGATGTGCTCTCTACTTTTTTCCTC
Organism: Erythroxylum longipes; assembly: GCA_027563885.1. Lineage (NCBI taxonomy): Eukaryota > Viridiplantae > Streptophyta > Magnoliopsida > Malpighiales > Erythroxylaceae > Erythroxylum > Erythroxylum longipes. The sequence continues at coordinate 2,781 of JAOQMS010042534.1, forward strand.
TTTCATAAACAAATTGAAAATATTTTTCATACTCGTCTCAAATACTTTCAGTCCGATTGGGGTGGTGAATTTCACTCCCTTAACAAAGTCCTCCAAAATTTGGGCATTCACCACTAAAAAACCTGCCCTCACTCGCACCCTCAAAATGGCATTGTTTAATGTAAGCACCACCACATAGTTGAAACAGGCTTAGCTTTGCTTTATCATGCCTCCCTTCCCCATAGATTCTGGGCCCATGCTTCCTCCACTACCGTGTATTTAATCAATTGTCTTCATTGACCTACTCTAAACAATACTTCACCTTTTCAATTACTTTATCACAAAGCTCCAGATAATACCTTCCTGAAGGTTTTTGACTCTGCTTGTTGGCCTCATCTTCGATCTTACAATAAACATATCCAACCCCGGTCTGAGTTATGTGTCTTCCTAGGCTACTGTCCTCATAATCATGGTTACCTATGCTATTCCCTTTCCACAAGTCGCCTTTACACATCCCGAAATGTTCGTTTCGACGAATCATCCTTCCCTTACTTTTCTCACCACTCTCCTCGTCCCCTGTCTTCCACCCCTGCTTTTCTCCCTCTTTCTGTAAACATCACAAACCGACCCACTTCCTCCTCTCCTTCACTACATCACAAGCCAAGTCCACCTACTCATTCAGTTCATAGCCCACATACCAAACGTTCCTTTTCCTCCATTTGACACACTTGTTCCCACCAAAGCCCAAACACTCCTACCTCCTCCCCTTCCTGCCCTCCCCATCTACCTACCTCTAATCCATCTCCTGCCCTATGCCCACACATCCCTATTCCTCCCACCTCTACCCAATCCCATCTTATTTTCCCATCTTACCCCTCTTCTCCCCCTGCTCCTCCTTTACCAACCACCTCCCTTTACCCTATGGTCACCTGATCCAGAAGCAACATCTTTACTCCAAAGCAATATCTTGATGGCACTATCCAATGACCTCCTCCACAAGCTCACTCCCATGATCTGGCACCTTCGACAATCCTTCCTTCCTTTGTCACCACAGCTCTATGCCAACCTCAATGGCATCAAGCTCTCCACAATGAAATGCAGGCCCTTCTTAACAATAACACCTGGGATCTTATGCCTCCATCTCTTTCTCAAAATTTGGTTGGCTGTAAATGGATTTTTTGCATCAAATATCGACCCGATGGTGGCATTGAATGGCACAAAGCTCTCCTCGTAGCTAAGGGCTTTCACCAGTTCCAAGGCCTTGATTACTTTGAGACATTTTCTCCAGTGGTTAAACCAGTAACGATACGGCTCATTCTAACTATTGCTCTCTCCCGCAGCTAGGTCATCAAGCAAATTGACATCCAAAATGCCTTTCTCCATGGCTTTCTCGACGAGAATGTCTACATGACTTAACCTCCTGGATTCATCCACCCTGACTTTCCCACACACATCTACCATTTGAAGAAAGCTATCTATAGCCTAAAACAGGCTCCACGGGCCTGGTACGCCCTGTTATCCACTAAGCTCCTCAAACTTAGATTCTTTCCTTCAAAGGCAAATTCCTCATTGTTCATTTATTACCACAACAACATAACAATCTACATCTTAATCTATGTGGATGACATACTCATAACTAGGCGTTGAAATTTATCCCTCTACTTTTGTCCTCTTTCTGTCTTAACACAGGTACATTCTTGATCTCCTTAGTCACACAAACATGTTACAAGCCAAACCAACTCACACACCAATGGCTCCTTCAACATCGTTGAGTACCACCTCTAGCCACAACTTTTTCGACCCTACTCTCTATCGCAACGTATTTGGAAGTCTTCAGTATCTCTCCTTCATAAGGCTTGATATCGCCTTCTTTGTTAATCGAATCTATCAATACATGCATGCTCCCAGAGATGTTCAGTGGCAAACTGTGAAATGTCTCTTCCACTACCTGAAGCGGACCATCAATTATGGCCTCCTTCTGCACAAATTGAATTGTCCTTCACTCATGGCCTTCTCGGATGCCGACTGGGATAGATGCCCCGATGATTGCAAGTCTATTGGCAGTTTTTATATCTTTTTTTTATCACAACCTTATCCCTTGGAGTTCCAAGAAACAAGCTAGTATCGTCCGATCAAGTGCTAAAGATGAATATAAATCCCTTGCCATAACTGCTTCGAAAGGTATTTGGCTTCAACACCTACTTCAGGAACTAGGCATTGGTCTCACAGCTCCTCCCAACTTATTGGCAGTGACCAACAAGTTGCAAAACTTTTCAATGGCATAGCCTAGGATCTGTTACTTAACCCCTATGCTTTTTATGTCACTAAACAAGGCATTGAAGCTCATTTCAGGAGCAAGATCAAGACTTGGATGGCTAAGTGGATTCATACTCGTTTTAGTAGTCCCTGAACCTTTATTGCATTTATTGCAGTAAATGCTACTATTGTTATGACATCCCTACAAACTTATGTTTTTGTTAAAGGCTATTATTCAAGAAAAGGCACCTTTTAACAACTCACAAACCATGACGTACTTTCTGGTCTACTTGTTGAGGTTCGTATTGTATATGTACGTTGTTAAAGTTTATGACCTGAATTAGTTGGGGAGAAATTAAATTACACCTCACATAGGGCCCATTTGAAATTAGGTTTTCCTTTATATACCTTGTTTTATGCTAGAGCGAGATGTAATATTTTGTGAGCCACCCTAAGCTCTCCGCCATTGTACTCATCCTTTTCATAGTGAAGCTTTCCTCCTCTGCCAGTGATTCTCCCTGATTTTTGCTTTCCACTTAAAATCTAAGTGTTGTTCTTTTGTTTCTATTATTTGCTATCGTGTTTTGTCTTATCAAACTGGTATTAGAGTGGGTTCGTTGATTGCATCGATGGCAACCATAAAGTACGATATTTTGCTGCTAGATCGCAACACCAGGTTCTTGTTGCGGCAGGTTAAGATGCGTGTTGTACTATCACAAACGGATTAGGATGGCGGAATATTAAGGTTTGAACAGATGCCATCGTCTTGGACCATGGAGGAGAAACAATGTAAGGATCACAAAGATCTATCATAGATAGATCTTCACCTGTCAAATCAAATTCTACAGGATGTTTTGAAAGAGAAGTTTGTCGCTTTGATATGATTGAAATTGGAGCAGTTATGTATGATGAAAAGCCTAACTAGTAAATTGCACTTGAAGAAAAGGTTATATTCTCACCGTTTAACAGAAGGTACATCCATTCATGATCACTTGAATGTGTTTTACGAGATTGTTTTTGATTTAAGGACTATGGAGGTAAAGTATGAGGATGAAGATTTGGCTTTAATATTGTTATGTTCTTTGCCTGCATCATATTCCACTTTTAGGGACACTATTTTATATAGTCGTGATACCCTAACCCTAGAAGAGGTATATGATGCATTATTTTCTAAAGATAAGATGAAACAACTTGTTTACGGATTAGAAAATACTGTTGAGGGTCTTGTTGTTCAAGGGAGACTACAGGAGAGAAACCCTAATGCTGATGGAAGGGGTAGGTCGAAATCTAAACATAGAAACAAAGTCTGCAACTACTGCAAGAAGAAAGGTCAAATTAAAACTAAATGCTAGTGTTGTTTAGGATGCATGCAATGATGGTGAACTCCTAGCAATTTCTAAGGGCAGGTATAATTCTGACGAAGAATGGATTCTTGATACAACTTGCACGTTTCATATATGTTCCAATCAGGACTAGTTTTCAACATATGAAACGGTGTCTAAGAGTGTTGTTGTGATGGGAAATAACACTCATTGTAAGATAGTTGGCATAGGAACAGTCAGAATCTGGATGTTTGATAGTGTTGTCAGAACACTTACAAATGTAAGACATGTTCCCAATTTGAAGAGAAATTTAATTTCTTTGAGCACTCTAGATCCCAATGGGTATAAGTACACTAGTGAAGGTGGAGTTATAAAGATTGGAAAAGGTATTATGGTTGTGATGAAATGGCAGAAATAGTCTGTTAGTTTATATGTCTTGCAGGGTTTTACAGTTGTTGGTGATGCAGATGTTACTACCCAAGCTATGACTGTAGGTGATGTCACAAAATTATAGCATATGCGACTTGGACATGTGAGTCAAAATGGTATGGCTGAGCTTAGTAAACGAGGATTACTTGATGAACAGTGTATTAACAAATTGGAGTTTTGTGAGCATTGTATTTTTGAGAAGCAGAAGAGAGTTAGCTTCGGGAAAGGCATTCACAACATAAAGCGAACAATTGATTATGTACATTTTGACCTCTAGGGACCAAATAGGGTGACTTCTAAAGGAGGATTAAATTATATGATGAAATTTATTGATGAATTTTCCAAAAAAGTCTAGGTGTTCTTCTTGAAGAATAAGAGTGATGTGTTTGCGACTTTCAAACAGTGGAAGACCATGATTGAAAAGCAAACAAGGCGATAGGTTAAACGTCTACATACTGATAATAGTCTGGAGTTTTGTTCTAATGAGTTTAATGCCTTCTGCAGTACAGAAGGAATTCTGAGACACTTAACAGTTCCTGGTACCCTACAGTAGAACAGTGTGGTAGAGTGAATGAATAGGACTTTGATGGAGAAGGTATGGTGTATGCTCTCCAATTCTAATTTACCTAAGTCTTTTTGGGCTGAGCAGCAGCTATTGCGTGTTTCCTTGTTAATCGCTCTCCTTCGACTACCATAAAGAAAAAGACTCCAAAAGAGGTATGGTCTGGTACTCCTGCTAATTATTGTGATTTGAGAATTTTTGGTAGTCCTACATATGTTCATGTTGACAATGGAAAGTTAGAACCCAAGTCTAGGAAGTGTATCTTTCTTGGCTACAAGTCAGGTGTGAAGGGATATAGTTATGGGATCCTGAGAGCAGTAAAGTCATTGTCAGCAGAAATGTTATTTTTTATGAATCTCCTATGCTTAAAGGTTTGTCTTCTAATATTTCGGGTAATAAAGATCAACAAAGATCAAAAGTGCAGGTGGAGTTTTATATAAGGATAGAGAATACACCAAAATCTGTGCCCCATTCTAGTCTAGAGATAAAAGATGATATCGAGACATCCACTTGGTCACCGCAACATTGTATAGCTAGAGACAAACCTGAAAGAGAAATTAAACCTCCACAGAGATATGCTGAGGCTAATTTTGTTGTTTATGCTTTGAATGTGGCAGAGGGTATTAAGTTTAACGAAGAACCTTTTACCTATTTAGAGGCAGTTAATTGTGATGACTTTGGCAAATGGATGATAGCTATGCAAGAAGAGATGGAATCCCTTCATAAGAATGGTACTTAGGATTTAGTGAGATTACCCGAAGGTAAGAAAGCTATTCGTTGTAAATGGGTATTCAAGAGAAAGGAAGGTAAGCTAGGAGTTGAAGAAGCCAGGTACAAGGCCAGGCTAGTTGCTAAAGGTTATAGTCAAATTCAAGGTGTAGACTTCACAAATGTGTTCTCTCTAGTTGTAAAACACAGCTCAATTCGAACTTTGTTGTCTATTGTGGCTATGTATGAATTTTATCTTGAGCAGTTGGATGTCAATACAACATTCTTACATAGAGAACTTGAGGAGAACATCTACATGTAGCGACCAGAGGGTTTCATAGTTACAAGGAAGGAGGACCAGGTGTGTTTGCTAAAAAAGTCCCTATATGGTCTAAAACAGTCACCTAGACAATGGTATAAGAGGTTTGACTCACTCATGATTACTCAAGGTTTTAGAAGATGCAATTACGACAGTTGTATATATTATAAAAGGGTCATTGATGTATTTACTCTTATACATTAATGATATGTTGCTAGCAGCAAAAGATAAATCAGAAATAGTAAAGATGAAAGCACAGCTTAGTAGAGAGTTTGAGATAAAAGCTTTGAGTGCAGCAAAGAAAATACTTGGCATGGAGATCTTGAGAGACAAAAGAGCAGGCAAATTGTATTTAACCCAAAAGGGTTATATTGAGAAAGTTTTGCGTTGATTCAATATGGAAAATGCAAAACCTATTACGACTACATTAGGTGCACATTTCAAACTTTCTTCAGCTTTATCTTCTAAATCAGATGAAGTTATTGATTATATGTCGTGAGTTTCATATTCTAGTGCAGTTGGATCTCTTATGTATACTATGGTGTGCACACGTCCAGATTTATTGTATGCTATTAGTGCAGTTAGTAGATACATGGCGAATCCTGGAAAGAGCATTGGAAAGTAGTTCAGTGAATTTTGAGATACTTGCGTGGCTTTACTGATGTTTGTTTAGGTATGTTGATTCTCATTTGCAGGTGAACTTGATAAGAGAAGATCACTTACAAGATATGTGTTTATTGTTAATGGTTGTATTATCAATTGGAAAGCTTCTTTGCAGACTACTATTACCTTGTCCACCACTGAGGCTGAGTACATGGTGGTTACGGAGGCCTTTAATTGGGTTAAGAGGGTTGTTTATTGAACTTTGTCTAGTTATGCAAGTTACCACGATCAAATGTTTCATGAGAGAATGAAGCATATTGATGTCCATTATCATTTCGTTAGTGAGGTCATTGATCGTGGTGATATTATTTTGAAGAAGGTTAGTACCCATGATAATCCAACTGATATGATGACTAAGGCACTTCCTGTAACCAAGTTTGAGCACTGCTTAGACTTGATTGATATTGCTCATTGAGATTAGCCCTTAAGGTCTTCTGGTAGAAGAGATGGATAGTTTTTTGTTTTAAAGGTTGAAGACTTCTTACGATAGAATTCGTGTCAAGGTATAGATTGTTAAAGTTTGTGACCCGAATTAGTTATGGAAAAATTAAATTATAGCCCACATAGGGCCCACTTAAAATTAGGGTTTACTTTATATACCTTGTTTTATGCTAGGGTGAAATGTAATATTTTGTGAATCGCCCTAAGCTCTCCACTATTATATTCATCCTTTTTATAGTGAATCACTCCTCCTCTATCTGTGGTTTTTTTTTTCCGATTTGGAGTTTCCATTAAAATCTGTGTTGTTCTTTTGTTTTTATTGTTTGCTATCGTGTTTTGTCTTATCATACGTGTATGTGTGTTTGTACCATTCTGCATTCACTTTTTGATTTCTGCCATGTTTCTTCTTTTCAATGCCTTATTTGGTCGTGAATGATATTTTAATTGGACCTTGTTGCCTGTTAACTTTGCATTTCTTGCCTCCTCATTTTCCCAACAACTCCTAAAGAAGCATTAAAAGTCTGTACAAGATTGGGAACAGATCGGACCATTAATTTTTAACTGAGAATAATTTATCACAATTAATAATATTTGAAGAAATTTATCAAGGTAAAGTTCTAATTTGAACTTAAACTTAATCAAAATTGACTTATTTGATTGATTTCTAACTAATTTTGGTTGAATTTTAAAAACTTGTTAAGGTCGAACTTTATATCCAAGCTCAATCAAACATGACCTAAGTAAGAATTTTGGAAGAAATGCTAACTTTATTAATACTTCTTAAACTGTCCAAATGTTAACTAGATGATCTTGAAATTTAGATTGCATGCCAATTGAACATATCTAAATTACTTTTATATGAAATAGTAATTAATGATTTTTATCAATAATATAATATAACTCATTTAGATTATTATTATTAGAGTGATCATATGGTCCACACTTCATGTAAAACATGATTAGTTGAGTGCAACTAGTCATGGAAGCTCTTGGAGAAGTAACTTTTGAGCAAGAGTTGATTGCAAAGAGGAGAGTAATCAGAAAAGATGGTGTTGATTGCCACAATGAATGTGAACTGCTGAGCATAATGATCGAGAAAGCTCCTGGTTCGTCTTGTTCAATGTCGTCCTCTGAAAAATGGTGGAATCGCATGAATGATGGGATCGGAGATGGGACTGAGATAAAACGTCGCATGATTCACACGGTCCCTGAAATGCATTAGCAGAAAGCATCATGCAAGAGTTGTTTTGATCCTTTGATTGTTTTTATACGTCCTTATCATCCTGAAAAAGCGAGCTTCAGGAGGTGAAGAGACTCAAAGATTCTACACTATGTTTCTTTTTTTTTTAGCGTCATGAATCATATTTATTTGGATCTAGTGCCTTTAACTTGTATTGATCCTGCCTCCTAATTTTCCTAACAACTCCGAATGAACCATTAAAATTTGTGTAGGATTGGTGTTAACCCTTCAACATATGGAGGAAATTCACAGCAAGATGGAAACGAGTTTTGCGTTGAAGGTTAGTTGGACCACAGGCATGACAATGGCTAAGTTATTATTTTAGAGTTCCGAATCTTATACAGACTAATTTGGTTAAAGCTAAATTCTTGATGGATTAAAGACTTATAGTATGTTCTCAAATTTATAGACCACGGCTAATGGACTTACCAAACCAATGTTATGAAACCAAAGGTGTGCTCATTTGAGCCTTAGATCTTAATCACGTTGAGTGAGATCATTCGCATTTTTATTGTTGCCTTTGATAGTTTAGATCTATATCAATGCCCCTAATTGTTTTTGATAGACCAATAACAAATTTTGGTTGGTCAATGATCATATGGGAAGATTGAGTCTCACTTAAACCAACCAAAGTGAGATTGTCGTGCAGAAGTATAAGCATAACTTGCAGTATAAGTTTGATGTTTAGAATACATTTGTAATAATTGGTATAATGGTCGAACCCAAATTTTCTATATCTCAAGCTTGAGTTTAAATAACTTTTAAACTTATGTTCGATCAAATTTGACTTGAATAGTTTATTTTTGAGTTAACTCAGGTTTGATTAATTTACCATGATTGGTTGAATATGGAAAATTTTGTTAAGCTTAATCAAACCTAACTTAGGTCATTGAATATGGAATCAATCTTTTTACTTTTGTTATCATTAGTCTCATTTCCTTTGTCTGAAACTTTCTTTAGGATAGAAATTATCTCATTTCCTTTATCATTAGCAACAAACGCAAAACTAAAAATGGTGATTGAGGTTAAGATCTCAACTCTCTTTGGCTATAATTCTTATCACCTTTGGTCCACACTTCATGTAAAACATGTAGTCGTCGAATATGGAATCAGTCTTTTAATTCAGGTTTGAGAGTGAATCCCTAGTACACAAACACGTTCTTGAAGTTTTCCAATTGCCACGAAGTAAAGGTAAAGATTACTTGTGTTTGATTTTAAAAAGTTTGTTAAGGAGAAGCATTACATCAAGTTGAACTCGATTAAATTTGACTTAAGCCTTTAACTTTTACTTTATTTAATTAGAGTCCTACTATTTTGTCATGATTGGTCAACTTTAAAAAATTGTCAATTTTAAAATCGAGTTTAGTTAAACCTAACTTAAGTCATTAATTTTTAACCAGTTAATTCTGATGATTTATCTTAAATTCAATTAAATTAAACTTAATTCAAAAATGTCAACTCTACTATCATTTCTTAAAGAGAACATTATCTTGAAATTTGGATTGAATGTTGTTTAACAAATCTATAATATCTTCATGTGAAATAATAATTTTTTTTGGAAAAATGAATAATGCATTATCTATAGGCAAAACTAATAAAACATTAAAATGGTAAGTACTATAAAAACTAGTATACTACGATAAAAAAATTAGCGATTTATCATAGAATGATAATCTACATTAAAGTTTCCATTTATGCTTCATGTCTACAGAGAGAGCAAACTGTAGACTTTTGGCAATTAAGGATGCTCTAATCCCATTAATGATCTTATCTGTAAGCTGATTTTTATCTTTTTCAAGATTGGTGAATTTTCGAGAGTTTTGTTCGTTTTGAAAGGAATAGATGGTAAAAATAATTAATCATTTTTAATATAAAAATGTACATATAAAGACATAATTAAAAGGATGAAATACAAAGGTTTCAATTTTTTATCAATAAATATTTAAAATTTTAAAAAATGTAGATAATTTTTGAAATTATACATTTAAGATGGTTTAATTCGACCGTAAACCTTTAGAAATAATTAGAACTCATTTAGATTATCATTACATTAATTATCATTGTTTTAAAAATTAGACTAAACATTGAACTGGTCAAAAAAAATGTTTAATATGTAAAGTTTAATCAGTATCAAATTATTATAAAATCAGTATATAAAAAATAAGAAAATAAAATATTTTATTAAAATAAAAAGAGGACATTAATATTTATTATTGTAAAATAAATAAATGATAAATTTAATTTAATAATTGAGCATGGATTCTCTAACTTAATTAATGGATAAGAAGATGAAGGGGTCGACGCATATTATTGGCTGGGTTTTGCTGTTGACGGGGTTGATTCACATTATTGGGTTGTGGAAGGGTGGAAGAGTACGTTTCCAGATTTTGGCAATGAGTAACAGTCAATGTCCTCCTTCTCCGGAAGCGCATATTCCGAAGCCTACTAAATGTTAATCCTAGCGATTGAAAAATAGGGTGTGCTTGTTTAGTGGGTATAAAAAAAAGAATGGGTATAAAATAAAAGATTAGGTTTGACAAGAAGATATGATTATAGGGTTATTATTTTGATTACCCACTTTTAGTTAATACCCCATTCTTCCCCTAATCTAGAGGAATGGGTATTATTGTTATAGAGGAATAGATTAATTAATTACATTATAATTAATTAAAATATTATTAATAATTAATTAACTACTATATAATTAATAAAATATAATTCATTCATTAATTAAAATATTATAATTAATTAATTAAAATATTATAATTAATTAATTAAAATATAATTATTCATTAATTAAAATATTATAATTAATTAATTAATTACAATATAATTAATTAAATTATTATTATTATTTAATTAAATTACATTATATTTGACTAAA
>JAOQMS010042535.1:0-13581 GCA_027563885.1 Erythroxylum longipes
TATTCGGATGGTTTTGTAAAGCTACAATGTCAGTTTGGTTTTTATGAAATGAAATGAAGAATGTAGTTTGATTTTAACATTTGGTGACTTTTATGTATAATAGTTGATACCATGATTAAGTTGAATATGTGTTTGGTCTAACATGCCATTATTATAGATTATATACTGGAATGTCCACTGGGTGTTCCGGTATGTAATTTATGGTAGTGGGGTGTTACAGGTAAGTACTGAGTCTGTAATTATTTTTTAGACTAACCCTTCACCTTTACCTCGTAGGCTGAAAGAATTAAACAAAGAAGAAAAAGGTGAAGAGTCATTCAAATTATTTCAAGAGAGCGAGGACTCAGTAGAGATGAAGAATTTAAAGATAGGGAACTCGCTGGAGGTGAACGATTATCAACCAAGGCCCTATCTGGAAGAACGTCACATGAAGGAATCGTATGTGCCACGATAGGAGAAAAAGGAGTCGAGCTAGTGACACTAAACAAAGGCACTTCTTGGAAGGTAACCCGAGGGAAGTAAATTTCTTTCTTTACATTTCTGCATTACTTTTTATTTACATGCGTGTTTCTATGTTAGTTTGTTTCTTGCTTGTTTTATGTTTTCAATAAAATGAGAGAAAGGGTAAAACAAACAAACATTTGCTTGTTTTCTATTACTTCTAGGATTGTATAGTCATGATTAGAGTGTGAATTCACTAGAGAATTTTATAGCAACTTTAACATGTATTTTTACTCTTATGATTGATCGTTATGCATTATCTTTAGAAGAGTAGTGACTAGTGGTAGACAAAGCCAGTGAGATTTTGAGCCTTATTAGATTGACACATCCATATTAGTCTCATTGTCTTTTGATAATGTGTGACCTTTACTATTAGAGTGAGAATTGACTAGAGAATTTCATAGCAACTGTAGCATGTATTTTGAGCGTTACAACGCACTGTCAATTTTGAGTAGTAGTCTTAACACTAGTCAAAATAAACAAGACTACTTCTTTAGCAGTGGTGAATCTAGGTCAATCCCACAGAGAGTGTGGGTAAAGTTGTTGAAATGAAATTAATCGATGTTTAGGTTTACGGTGGTGTGACGCCCCAACATATACCCTGGAAGTATTATAGCATGTCTAAGGTGTATTATGAAGTTAACATAATGAATTAAGTGCATCTTAGTAAGAGGCATTATGGTACTTAATGTAAAAGACATGGGTTAATGGGTAATTTGTTCGTTTTGGCATGGACATGTATACTTAGATGTGAAATATGTATTAGCATTTTTGATATGTTACTTAAATTTATGAATGCGATATGATGGGAATTGGTAGAATAAGTATCCCATTTTCTTATGGAATTTAGTTGGTTAAATTGGATGTATTTTTGCTTTGCTCTTGTGTGATAAGACCGAAGTTAGTTGATTTGGGATGTGTACTTCGCTGAATGGATAGGTTCCACTAAACATATTTTTATAACTTGGCCATATCTTGGCCTGCAGACCTCTAAATTGGATAGTTTCAATTTTATATTAATCTAAAGAAATATATTTAAAACTTTCATGAAGGAACTGAAATTTTATTGTGCCTTTAAGGTTTTTGAATTCTGGTTTGAAGTTGAGTTATGGCTATTATCCTTGTTTTTGAACAGCCTGTAGTGTTTTAGGTGTAACTCCAGGAATGATTAAACAAATTGCATGAAATTTATTACATTAGAAAATTAAGACATCGGGGAATGAAATTAATTTATAACATTATAGGAAAATGTGGGAAGCAAAGGAAGAAGAAGGACTAATATGCAATTTTTCTAAAGTTAATACATGGACCAATTGGATTAAGGCATGTGTGCCCATTAATAATAAAGCATGTGTCTCCAATAGGAATTAAGCATATGTGTGAGTCTTGAAAGTTCTGGAATGGGCATATGGAGAGGGAAGATACACAACATTTTAGGGGTTCTATGTTCAGATTTTTTTCTCCTTTCCATTTCACCTTCTTCATCCCATCATTTTTCATGTAAGAAATCAAGCAAATCTTAGCTGGAAATCAAGGAAAAAGTCAGGGATTTCTCTTCACTTTTATCTTTACTTACTTTGCTTATGAAGGAATGAAATTATAAGGATGGAAGTGAGATTTAAAGGTATATTTTTGGTGTTTTAGTTGGTGAGTCAAGTAAAGCCGAAGAGGAAGGCAAGGAAAGGCAATAGAAGATATACTTGGTTAATTTTCAGGTTTGGAACTTCACTTAGTTGATTTTTGTATTTGTGTATGATTGAACATATATAAAGGTTCATTTGGATGTGTAATGGTTGCTAGATGTTGATTTGGTGTTACTTTGGTGTTCCTTAGCATTAACTTGGTTATATATGATAAGAGAGTGTCATGTAGTGGAATTCTATCTATGGTTTATTTGAGTCAGTCATATTGTTTAAGTCATATCTTAGCCTACAAACCTCAAATTTGTGTTATTTTAGTTGCATTCGAAACCTAAAACATAAAGCTAAACATCTCTAGAAGGTACTTTACTTAATTATGGCTTTATGAACTTGGAAATTGAGACCGAAAAAATGTTACCTGATGTTGCCCCTATTTTGGAGCAACTTGTGATATTTAGTCCAAATGACCTGATTGTTAGTGCTATAAAAACGAGAGATGCAGAGGGAGAAATGTCTAAAAGACCTAGAAATCCATTTTTGACATTTTGAATATGAATATTAAGGAACAAGTAGTGGTATGAATAGAGAAAGTGTCTAGGGGGGTTATATGTTCAGATTTTTCTCTTCTCCATTTCACCTTCTTCATCCCATCATTTTTCATGTAAGAAATCAAGCAAATCTTAGGCGGAAATCAAGGTAAAAGTTATGGATTTTCTCTTCACCTTTATCTCTTCTTACTTTGCTTATGAGGAATGAAATTATAAGGATGGAAGTTGGGTTAAGAGGTATATTTTTGGTATTTTTAGTTTATGAGTCAAGCAAAGCCAAAGAGGAAGGGAATGAAAGGCAATAGAAGTCTACTTTGTCAATTTTCAGGTTTAAGACTTCACTTAGTTGATTTCTATATTTTTGTATGATTGAATGGATATAAAGATTCATTTGGATGTGTAATGGTTTCTAGGATGTTTCATTGGTGTTATTTTGGTATTACTTAGCATTAACTTGGTTGTATATGATAAGAGAGTGTCATGTAGTGGAATTCTTTCTATGGTTTATTTGAGTCAGTCACATTGTTTAAGTCATAACTCAAACTACAAACCTCAAAATTATGTGATTTTAGATGCATATGAAACCTAAGACATAGAGCTAAACATCTTTATAAGGGAATTTGACTTAATTCTGGCTTTATGACCTTGGAAATTGAGATCAAAAATGGTGACCTAATGTTGCCCCTTTTTTGTAGCAGCTTGTGATATTTGGTGTCTATCTCATGAGTTAGAAGTCCAAATGACCTGATTGTTAGTGCTATAAAAACGAGATACACAGAGGGAGCAATTTCTAGAAGACCTAGAAATCCAGTTCTAACATTTTAAATATGAATATTAAGGAACAAGTAGTGGTATGAATAGAGAAACTGTCTGTGGGGGTTATATGTTCAGATTTTTCTCTTTTCCATTTCACCTTCTTCATCCCATCATTTTTCATATAAGAAATCAAGCAAATCTTAGGTGGAAATCAAGGTAAAAGTTAGGGATTTTCTCTTCACCTTTATCTCTTCTTACTTTGCTTATGAGGGAATGAAATTATAGGGATGGAAGTGGTATTGAGAGGTATATTTTGGATATTTTTAGTTGATGAGTCAAGCAAAGCCAAAAAGGAAGGGAACGAAAGGCAATAGAAGAACTACTTTGTCAATTTTCAGGTTTGGGACTTCACTTAGTTGATTTATGTATTTATGTATGATTGAATAGATATAAAGATTCATTTAGATGTGTAATGGTTGATGGGATGTTGCCTTGGTGTTATTTTGGTGTTACTTAGCATTAACTTGGTTGTATATGACAAGAGTGTGTCGTGTAGTGGAATTTTGTCTAGGGTTTATTTGAGTCAGTCATATTGTTTGAGTCATAACTCAAACTACAAACCTCCAAATTGTGTGATTTTAGTTGTATATGAAACCTAATACATAGAGCTAAATATATCTAGAGGTACTTTGACTTAATTCTAGCCTTATAATCTTAGAAATTGAGATAAAAAATAGTGACCTGATGCTGCCCTTATTTTGGAGCAGCTTGTAATATTGGTCTATATCTCATGAGTTAGGAGTCCAAATGACCTGATTGTTAGTGCTATAAAAATGAGAGACACAGAGAAAGAAATGTTTAGAAGACCTAGAAATCTAGTTCTGACGTTTTGAATATGAATATTAAAGAACAAGTAGTGGTATGAATAGAGAAAGTGTTTGTCACGACTGTGGCATTGTTTTTGTTTCCGCTCTCTACTACATATTATCCAAACCTTGATAAATGTGCATGAAAATTTTCAAACACCTAGAAATAAATTAAATATGAATTTTACTTATTAATTGGGAGATTGAACATTGGAAGATAAGATTGAGCATAATGCATTCCAAAGAAAATTTACATGTACATAAATGATTTGTATGCATATTTATTACTCATATATGTATAGTATCATTATACAAGTGTATTTTTGATACCCTTCTAATGGTAGTAAGCCCTAAATTGCATGTATGAATGCAAATATAGATTTTATGACTTGAAATGTATATCATATAACTTGTCAATATATGAATAGTGAAATTGGCAAATGGTTAAAGGAAATGTTACAGTGCCTGCTCTATTGTCTTGGTAGTGGATAGATGGGCATGCCTATAGGATTACAGTGTTGCTGCTACAGTTTGACACCAAGATGTCCACAGTTTGATACCTTTGGGTATCCACAGTTTGATACTTTCGGATATCCACAGCACCTGTTATCTACACCTATAGAAAATATACAAGCTTAACGCAGAAAGGAAACTTAATAGCCATAAATAAGAAACACGGTATGACAAAATGAATAATTAGTAGTGATGAGCATTTGTATTGATCGTAATAATGAATTGTGATGATGTGCATTTATATAGATATTTTGTATCATATCAATATTTGGCTTATAAATGTGCATTTTTAGCATATAGATAATAGGTTGAAGCATCTTTAAATTATTTACTTTGCTTAAGTACGCCATCATTGTTTACATGAACATTGAATATCAATGTTTAGTTTATGAATGTGAATTTATGGTATATGAGTTATGATATTTCATAATGTGTGTGCTTGACGGATGACCGCTGTGAGTGGTCATCCAAACTAAGTGGTTTCCCCACTAAGCTTTCAAGATTAGCACGGGTGTTAATCCGTGTAGGTCCAAGTCATAGGAGTAAGGTACAGGGTACATCTACAGGGATCAAGGACAATAGATAAAAGAAAATTTAATTTTGGAATGTTTTTTTAGTAACAAATGATTACACATGTAATGAAGAAAGGAGATTGTATGTTTTCTTTTGGATTACCATGTAAGTGTAAAGATGTATTATTACTGTTAAATGATAATGTTAAGCATTGGGGAGTTTTGTAATGTGTATATGTATAGCATTGAATAGAATTATATACCTTGAATGCGTGTATAGGAATTTGGTTGTTATGTGTGTGGATGGTTGTAGGTTCCGTAAGGTGGGGCTATAGTTTTGGTTTTAGAAATAAGAAAATAAAATAAAGCTAGAATAACTAATAAAAGTAATGTAAAGAAAACATATAAAAAATGACAAAAGTGGGGAATTCAATAGGGACCTGATTCTTTGGTTCATCTCAGCTTACACCCTAATTAAACATATTTCATTGATTTTTTGTTCTTAAACCTCTCCTAGCAACTATTAATTGTGGGCTAGTAATTAACCTGAGTTTTCCTTTAGGTAGTGTTTAATCAAGATACGATTGTTAATTAAACCTAACTACTGAATAACCTAGGATACGATCTCTAGATTTAATTGGATAGCAGCATTACGAATTAGGAAAACTGATTAATCAAGGCAATAAACACATGCGATGTGTCATTTAATCTATGTTATGTTATCCCTAATTATTACGAATCATTAATCGCTACACATGAATTTCAACATAACAATTACGGATTATATCGAAATTCTAGCAATAGGTTTACAAATAAATGATTCAATGAATGCATTAAAATCATTTTTTCATAATACCCAGTGGGTTCATGCAAATGTTATGGCTTAGGTAGGACATTTGGTCAAGTTTAAAAACATGTAATGTGGTTTGTACACAAAGAAAGGAATAAAGCTTAAAGGGGCTTATCAAGGGAAAAATCATGTCAATAGGGTAGGCTATTTGGCTAATGTAGCTTATGAAACAAAGAATGATTAATCATCTCAATGTTAATGCATGTTCTAAAAATGTGGTCTCGAATAGAAATCAAAGAAAAATTAAGATGTACATGTCATGAAGGTCACATATTATCAAAAGACAATGAAACTGATATGGATGTGTTAGTCTATAAAGGCTCAAAACTTCACTGGCTTTGTCTACCACTAGTCACTACTCTTTTTAAAGATAATGTACAATGATCAATCACAAAATTAAAAGTAAACGCTAAAGTTGCTATAAAATTCTCTAGTCAATTTACACTCTAATCATGATTATATAATCCTAAAAGCAATAGAAAAACAAGAAAATGTTTAATTGTTTGTTTTATTCTCTCTCTCATTTTGATTGAAAACTTAAAATAAGCAAAAGACAAACCAACATAAAAACACACATGCATATAAAAATTAAATGCATGAATGTAAAGAAAAAGAAATTTACTTCTTTTGGGTTGCCTATCAAAAAGTGCCTTTATTTAGTGTCGTTGGCTTGAATCCTTCTTCTCCTTATATGACAAAATTATGATCTTCTGGTATCACAATTTGAGCCACTTCCACGTGAAGTAGCTTAGGATAGGGCCTTGGTTGATAATCCTTCATATTCCACACATGCCCTATCCTCAGGTTCTCAATCTTTAGTAAACCCCCGCACTCTTTGAATATCTCGTCACCTTGTTCCTGCTCATTTAATTTCTCTAACATGCTAGGCAAAGATAAAAATTCTGTCGTAACAAAAATTCGAAACTCAGTATTTACCTTCGAGCTAAAAGATGTATCCTTCTCTGCTTCGAGCTCTTCCTCCGCTTCTTCCACATAAGCAATTCCTTGAGTATTACCCTCAAAATTCTCAAGCTCATTATCACTCCGTAAGGTTTCTACACTAACATTTTTTAGGTACACCTCGGGTTGATATGGCTGCTCCTCTTCGCTTTGCGGTTACATATGATTAATATCTCCCCATTAAGGCAATGTATCTTCCTGGAACCATTTCACATCCTGCTGAAATTGCAAAGTGCTAGCAGCGACATCATTAACTAATTCTTTCAAGGATGTACCTGAGTTTTGTTGGCTCTCTAATTTTGGAAACTAGACCGAAATTGCCTTTCATCCTGTTGGTATTGTTGGATATCCTGTTGGGTCTGTTATATATTCTATTGAATTTGTTGCATATTCTATTGAAACTGCTGCATATTCTATTGAATTTGAAGATTGTTAATAGTCATAATATTAAGCATATCTTCCAGAGATGTACCTAGATCTTGTTGGCTTTCCACATCTTGGATGCTAGACCTTGTATCATGCAAAATTAGCATCCATCCTGCTGGAATTGTAAGGTATTATGTTGAAATTGCTACATACTCTTTTGAAGATGTTGCATACCCTATTGAAATTGAAGATTGTTAGCATTACAGGTCTTGATATAGTAGTCTAAAGAAGTACCTGAATCACAATAGGAAACTTTTGATATGTATAGGAATTGTTGTACATCCTGGAATCTATTGTGGAAGTAATTATGTCGATTATCCCATCCATAACTAAAATTAGGTTGATCAGTCCAACCTTGGTTAAAAAATTAAGAATAAGAGTTATAAAAGAAATTACTTTCGTCCATATCAAAATTTTATTTTTTCTTTTTTTTTATGCAAATAATTTTTTCAGAAACTCGAAACAGAAAATGAAAAGATCAAGAAATCATTGAAAATAAACTAATTAAGAACAAATATATACAAAACACCAATTAAAATCATAAACAAAAACTAAAATACCACACTGCCTAGTAACAGCACCAAAATTAATAGCACGATGTAACGCTATTCAAAATAAACTAGACTACTATAACAATGGTGAGTCCAGGTCGATCCTATAGAGAGTGTGTCTAGAGTTATTGAAATGAAATTAATCGGTATTTAAGTTAAGGAAGTTTTGTTTTATTTAATAAGAAAATAAACTAAAGCTAAACTAACTAATAAAAACAATTTAAAGAATACATGTAAAAAAATGATAAAAGTGGGGAATTCAGTAGGGACCTAATTGTTTGGTTCAATCTTAGCTTACAACCTAATTCAATATATTTCTTTGATTTGTTATTCTCAAAGCTCTCATAGAAACTATTAATCGTGGGTTAATAATCAACCCGATTTTTCTCTTTGGTAGTGTTTAATCAAGATATAATCGTTAATTAAACCTAACTACCGAATAACCTAAGATACGATCTTTAAATTCAATTGGGTAGTGGCATTACAAATTAGAAAAACCAATTAATCAAGGCAACAACCACATACAACTTGTAATTTAACCTAGGTTATGTTCTCCTTAATGATTACGAACCATTAGCCACTATAAATGAATTTCAAATATAACAATTACGAATTATATCGAAATTATAACAATGGGTTTGTAATAAAACGATCTAATGAATGCATTAAAATCGTCTTTTCACAATACCCAATGGTTTCATATACAATTAATTGGACTATAGCGATAACATGATCATTCATACGCGAAACTCAAATCCACACGTATAGGATAACACAATCAATTTCTAAAGAGAGAAAGAAATAACAAAAATAGCGAAGGAATGCTTAATCGGGATGTTGGTGTCGATGTCGCCTCTGAACCAGCATTGAGATGTTTACCCCTCTATAGGTCTCTCACAGTTGGGAGCTTCCATAACCCTCTTCATTTCCAAAGCTACCAAAATTGCTTCAGGCCCCTAAGGATGTCCCCCCACCGAAGATTCCACATAAAACTCTCGCTACTATTTTGTTCCTCTTTTCTTTTCTTCTAGACCAACACATTTTAACCCTATTTCTCTTATAAATTTCAAGTACCTAGTGACTACATTTTACTCTCCTGCTATACATCTACGTTTAGGGTTGCATTTGCTGCTGGCGTTGTTGGTTTTCTCCTATCTTTGCGCTATCTTTTTCTCCCAGCTAGCTACTGTGCCTTGGATGTTGTGTTGTCATTTTCTGTTGCTCTAGACGTTGTTGTGTGTCTGCATTTTGTTTGGTGTATATTGTGCTTTGGCGTGCTTGCTCCCTATCTGCTGTGCTGTGTTTTCTCCTTGTTGCTTGTCAATGCATTATCGTTTTGCTACATTTGCTTCCACCTTATGTACGTCATTTTGGTGCATCTTTATCTACCAGCTGCATATCGTTTCATACTTCATCTTTTCTTAAATAGCATGCACAACTACCTTTTTATTTTTCCATTCTTCTTGTCTTTTAATTTTCTTCTTCTTGCTCCATGAAGACAAGTAAGTATTATTCTTTGAAAAATGGCCCAAATATCGTTCTTTCGACTCACTTTAACTTCTTTTCTTTCAAATTGTGCCTAAAATCACATATGAGTCAAAGTGAGTATCTTAAGCAATTTCCTGTAATTAATCACTAAGTGTTATGGAATAAATTTATAATCAATTAAGAACCTATCAGTTCTTCTGTAAGAAGATTGGCAGCTTTTATTCTTATCTAGCCCTTCCCATACTCCTTATTTTTTTATTCTCTACTCTCCCTCCAACCGACACGCCACACATGTTTCTTATATTCAATAGCTAGGTTTTTAAGATGGAATGGGACAGGTATGTTACAATGGGACAACTGGCGTTAGATGTTCCTTTCTCTAGGTTGTTCACCTTGTTCCAGTGGACCGCTCCAATGTTACAGCCCTCTCCACTCTTTATTAAAAAGATACCAGATGCTAGGTTAAAAAGGAATGGACAGGTGGCATTTATATGGAATCGTGAGGTGTCTCCATTGCTTCTCATTCATTTAACAGCTATAACATTTTATTTGCTACAGTCGTGATCTCATGGTTGTACAATTTTCCAAACCTCTTTTAACTGATGTTTTCAGTATATATTTTCATCTTTCTTGGTAATTTCTTCTCTTTTTCTTACTTTAATCTTCTTTTTCTTGCTCCATGAAGACAAGTGAGTGTGATTCTTCGAAAAACAACCCAAATATAGTGCTTTTGACTCACTTTAACTCCTTTGCTTTCGAATTGTGCCTAAAACCACATATGAGTCAGAGTGAGTATCTTAAGCAATTTCATGTCATTAATCTCTAAGTGTAATGGAATAATTATACAATCAATTAAGCACATGTCAATTTTCCCCATACTAAGCTTTTGGTTGTCCTCAGGCAAAACATCAAAATTAAGCTCATAGACCCAAAAACACTTACTCAATTCCTATATTTTCTAGGAATACATAATCATAAACAACAATTAATGACTTTCAAAAATGATAGTAAGAACTTAACATTCTAAGCTTTTACTCATGATCAATCAACATTTAATACCGTTAAAAACTGAGCAATCTAATGGTATTGGAAAGTGTGTTTAATTAAAATACATTCAAGGGTACACTCAACACCATTCATGATCATGTCTTTCCATAACTTTGCATTTCATTTCATTTCTCCACCACTAAGGTTCACATGTAAAATCATGAATTAAAGGAAATTTTAAGGTTGTAATGTGGGCAAGGGTAAGGTGAGATGTATTTAGGTCAAGTAGCATGAAAGTCATCAAAGCTAGTGAAAAAAAATAACACTTAATGTAACATCAAGTGTAAAAACTAACATTCACTCGCAATTGTGTACATCAACTATGATGAATGTAAAAACAAGTTTCACAGCCCAAACTCAAGCTCTCATACACAAATCACTTAAAGCATAAATCACTCACAAAAATTGATCATAAACAAGATTTTGAAACTATAAGGAGTGACCCTTGAAAGCAACATCCATCTCATATCCAACATACTCAAATAACCTATTCATTACAACTTTAGGAGGAAAGATTAATTATAAATAACTTTTTAACACATATGCACTTCCTCCTTGATAATTAATTTTATTTAAACATCTTTTTCTTTTTCTTTTTCTTTTTCTTTTTCTTTTTCTTTTTACTTTTCCTTTCCTTTTCTCTTTTTCTTTTTCTTTTTCTTTTTCTTTTTCTTTTTCTTTTCTCTTTTTATTTTCTTTTCTCTTTTTCTTTTGCTCTTTTTTTTCATATATTGAAAGAAACTACATCAACATGGGAATTTCAATGACAAGATATAAAATAACATCCCAATCATTATAACTAACTCACATATATGCATATCCCTACACTTAGAATTTTATACATTCACAAACTCAACAATCACAAATGCTTAACTAGCTTTATAGCTTGGGTCGGACATTTGGTTTTGTATAATAGAATGTAATGTCGTTGGTATATAAAGAAAAGGTAAATAAAGCTTAAGGGGGCTTAACAAGGGAAAAATCATGTCAATAGGGTAGGCTATTTGGCTAATGTAGCTTATGAAACAAAGAATAACTAATCATCTCCATGTTAATGCGTGTGATAAAAATATGGTCTCGAATAGAAAATCAAAGCAAAATTAGGATGTACGTGTCATGAAGGTCACACGTCAACAAAAGAAAATGAGACTGATATGAATGTGTCAATCTATAAAGGCTCAAAATCTTATGGCTTTGTCTACCACTAGTCACTACTCTTCTAAAGATAGTGCAAATTGACCAATCACAAGAGTCAAAGTACATGTTAAGTTTTCCACAAAATTCTCTAATCAATTCATTATCTAGTCATGACTATATAATCTTAGAAGCAATAGAAAACGAGTAATTGTTTGTTTGTTTGATTAATTGTTTGTTTGTTTGATTTTATCTCTCATTGTGATTGAAAACTTAAAACAAGTAAGAAATAAACAAACATAGGAACACACATGCATAACTAACTAGTGCGAAAAAGTAAAGGAA
Source organism: Erythroxylum longipes (assembly GCA_027563885.1). Lineage (NCBI taxonomy): Eukaryota > Viridiplantae > Streptophyta > Magnoliopsida > Malpighiales > Erythroxylaceae > Erythroxylum > Erythroxylum longipes. Next base: position 12,138 of record JAOQMS010042535.1, read on the forward strand.
AAGAAATTACTTCCCTTAGGTTGCCACCCAAGAAGTGCCTTTTTTAATGTCGTTGGCTCGACTCCATGTTCTCTCCTCACGTGACAAAATTATGATCCTCAGGTGTCACAATTTGAGACACTTCCATGTGAGGTAGTTCAAGATAGGACCTTAGTTGATAATTATTCCCATTCAGCATCTTTCCTATTTTATAACTCTTCATCTCCACTGTGTCCCTGCACTCTAAAAATATCTCAAATGTCTCTTCATCTTCTTCTTCCTCATTTAATTCCTCCATTATGCTATGTAAAGGTGAAGAGTTAGTCTAAAAAATAACCATAGACTCAATACTCACCTCCGAGCTAAATGATATATCTTTTTCTACTTAAAGCTCCTCCTCAACTTCTTCCACATAAGTTATTTCTTGAGTAGTCATCTCAAGATTCTCAAGTTCCTTATCACTCTGTAAGATTTGCACACTAACCTCCATTAGGTATACCTTGGGTTGTTATGGCTGTTTGTCAGACCCCGTTTTTGGAGTCTAACTCCTGCTGTCTCTGATACCAAATCTGTCGGGCCCCGTTTCCGGAGTCTAACCTTCAGAAAATCATGAGACTTATCATTATCGGGTCGTCTTCTCAAAACTCCCATTTTTCTAGGCTCAGCTCAGCTCAGTTGTTAGAACAGTCAATTACTACGATGGTAGTCGACTAGTCCATTTATCCTTTTCAACCTGAATACCTCAAAGATCAGCGTTGGTGAGTCCACACTTTACACATATACCTGCTTCAGGGCTATTGATATAACTTTTCATATAGGCATCCAAACTAGGGTTTCTTTAGATAGGTTGAAAGAGGACTTCAAGAGCTACAACTTTCGTGAAGATTTTGAAGGCCAATTTTATCTTCTGAAGGGGAGAAAATAAGGCAGAAGATAACCATAAGCAGTAACCCAGACGATAGCGTGAACAGTAACAAAAATGATACTCTGTGAACAGAAACACAGAGGAAGTCTGTGAATAGTGACATAGAGGAAGTCTATGAACAGTGACACAGACGATTCTCTGTGAACAGTAACACAGACGATACTCTATGAACAGTAACACAGACGATACTCTGTGAACAGTAACATAGAGGATATTTTTCAACTCATATTACTTCTTAACTCCTTCTTATAATCCTTGGCCTATGATCTATCCTCTGTATTCTATCCTCTATGGTTGACTTTTATCTTTTTTGTTGACCATTTATCATCTGTGGTCTATCCTCTATATTCTATCTTCTATGTGATGACGTGTCCTCTGTGTTCTTATGTCATCACAGACGATACTTCTACACTCTACTCATCCTTTCCTCTATGTTCTATCTTCTATGTGATGACGTGTCCTTTGTGTTCTGACGTCATCACAGACGATACTTCTATACTCTACCCATCCTTTCCTCTGTGTTCTGACGTCAGCACAGAG
>JAOQMS010042536.1:0-13580 GCA_027563885.1 Erythroxylum longipes
ATCATCTATAAGAAATTTATGCGACTCTTTCTATTTTCATTTTCGTTTAAGGTCAACATTTTATTTCTAACCTATAATTGCATAAAACAATTATAAGAACAAATAATGTTCCTAAAACGTAGGTATCTAGGAACCTCAACTAGGTTGTCTTATTTACTAGAAATTGTTGTATATTAAAACTAACAAAAATATGACATGTGTAGTACTTAATGACAAGTTAATCAAGAATACAATTTAAACATCAAAATATTACGCAATTACTCAAATGGAAGAATTGAAGGCTAGTTGGCATTACAAATAAGTGGAAAAAGAAAAGTGAATGTCCTTATTTAAGCAAGGATTGAAGTGTTTGATGCTCTTTTTTTCTTCTTTAACTGCTGGTGGTGGTTACATATAAAAAAGGGTATACTTGGATTTTGCTACATTTCATTTTAGCTGTTGCATGAAAACGCTCCTATATTGTAGCGTTTTCGTTTTCAGCTAATTAACTTCAATAAGCTCTTTAAAAAGCTGCTCTCCAAACGTTGTTGTTAGCTGTTTGAAAAGTCAAACAGTTAACAACCACCAATTAGCTAAAAAAACAACTGATTGGTGGGTATCCAAACGAGTCCAAAATCTCCTCCTTTCTTTGTCTTCCTCCTCCAATAAATAAGTGAGCAAAAAAAATGAGAGAAAATAACTCTGGCTCTGGCAATCATAAGCTTAAACTCCATGTCATTAATTCCAACTTTTCAGAGGAAAATTATCACTTATGGAGCATTCTGTTTAGATATATGCTAAGATAGTAGGCTAAAGTCTTGAACTCGTTGAAACGTTGATTCAGTTTTAACTATAATAATATTCTTTTTTAATTTTTCAAAAAACAGAAATATGCTAAGATATCTTATTAATTAATTTTGAATATTATTTGTAATTAGATATAGTTTATTATTTGTAGAATATCATTATGATGAGTATTCTAACTTATGTGGAATTCGTTGAAGATAAGATTGTATAAGGATAAAATCCCGGTGACGATCGGATTTAATTGGGATAAAATCACCATATTTTAATGAAGATAATGTGCAGATTATTTTTGGAGATTTTAGGGCTGTCTTTGAAAGCCTATAAGGTAGCTAGATTTTTCGTTGATCTGTTCCATGTTTGGAAGCTCCGTTCCATGGATAATAACGTAAATTTTTGGACTATTGAGAGGTTGTTTTGTGTGGGAAAAATGATCAGTATATGGAGATTTGACAGTTGTATTTTCAGCAATTTTGTACTATCTTTGGCAACTGATTTTTCCGGAATTCTATCTACATTGGGCAGCTACGTTTTCTCTATGGTGGCGTGATTTTTCTGGGTTGTCCAATTATTGTTTTTTTATGAAAAAAGTCCCGTAGTTTTTGCGTGGTTGCAGCTCTATTGTTTGTAATGTTTCAGTGATGAAACGTTTGTTTGTTTGTTAAGTTTTGTGGCTGTTGTGCATGAGATGCTTCAGTTAAAATATCAAAATTTCATAATAGATTTCTTTGCAAGCTTACGGGGTAAGAATAAGTAGATCACTTAAAAAGAATGATGAATGGGGAGTTATCAAATAAAGTTAATGAGTCCAAAAAATCAGTCGAAAGAAGTCGTGAAGGGAAGGTTTTTGAGGTTAAGGTTGTGGCTAAGGTCGAGATGGACAAGCGAGGTAGTCCTACAATGAAAACAGAGGCGGCAAAAATGATATTGAATGTCATCATTGCAAAAAGTTTGGCATATAAAAGCTAATTGAAGGTATAAGGATAAACAAATGAATTTTACAGTAGCTAAAATGTTAAGAAAAGTAAATTTTTTATGGCTTATTATGATACTAATGATGTTTCAATTGAAGAATGGTTGACTGACAGTGGTTGCTCTAACTATATGATGGGAACAAAATCCATTTTTAAGGAGTGTGATGAGACTTAAAAGTCGAAGGTCAAGCTCGGTGATAACAAAAGTATCGAAGATGAAGGAAGTGGCAATATGGTAATCAACACTAACAATGGTAAAATTAAACTTTTTGACAATGTACAACTAGTTCGTAGTTTGGCACATAATTTGTAGACTGTTGGAAAATTAATAGTTGGTCGACGCTCATTATTTTTTGATGATGGAGCTTGTGTAATTACAGACATGAAAACATGAAATTTTATTGCTAGAGTTGAAATAACAAGAAATTACATGTTCCTTTTAGATGTGTCCAAGATGGAAAACTTTGCTCTGTTTGTCAATGCAAACAAGGAATCAATGTTATGGAATTTGAGATATGGCCATCTTAATTTCAAGGGGCTGAAGTTGTTAAGTCAAAAAGGTATCGCTTATGGTTTACCAAAAATTGATTCGATTGCTTTATATGAAGGATGCATGTATGGCAAACAAACAAGGAAGTCATTTCCGATATGAAATGCTTGGAGGGCTTCCAACAGCCTTGAATTAATATATGCTAATTTATAGGACCCATGAACAAAATCATTTAGTGGGAGTTGTTATTTTTTACTTTTTGCTGATGGTTCTAGTCAAATGAGACAGGTTTATTTTTTGGTGAATAAGTCTAAAAATTTTGAACATTTTTTAAAATTCAAGGCATTGGTTGAGAAGGAAAGTGGGTTAAATGTGAAAACTCTCTGCACTGATAGAGGTGGTGAATTTGTTTCTAATGAATTCACCCTTTTTTTGTGAAGAAAATGGTATTCGCAAGCAACTGATCGCACCCGACACTCTGAAGTAAAATAAGGTTGCTGAAAGAAAAAATCAAACTGTGATAGAATTGGTAAGAAGCCTATTGCAAGCAAAGGGCTTCTGAATCAATTTTGGGCTGACACTATAGCAACTTTAGTGTGCTTGCTGAATTTATCTCCAAAGAAATCGATCTGGAATCAAACATTACACGAAGCTTGAAAAGGTAGAAAACCTCTAGTAAGCCATTAAGAACTTTTGGGTGTAATTTTTATACTTTAGTTATAAACTTAATGAAAAATCTAGAAAGTACAATTTTGTTGGTTACTACACTCAATCAAAAGCATATCGGCTATATAGCCCTCTTAGCGGCAAGATGGTTGTTAGTAGAAATCTAATATTTAATGCGGAAGCAAGCTAGAATTAGAAAAATAATGGCAACAGGCTGAAATTCTGATTCCGTTTATGGGGAAAAATGGTCCAAGTAATGACACCAATCAATCAAGTTTGCCCTCAGCTTCACCGAGATCCTCAACTTTGATATATTCAGCTTCATCACCCAAAAAATCAATTGTTGAAACTCCATAAATAGGTACTAAAATTAATGAAGAAGAAACTCTTTGTTGTGTTAGAAGAAAGCCTACTTAGATGAAAGATTATGAGTTAACTAGAATTGAAAATATAAGTACTCATTTTGCTTTGTTTTCTAATTATGACCCTATAAATTCTGAGAATGTTGTCAAAGAAAAAGTACGGTAAGGTGCAATGAAAGAAGAGTTGATGACAATAGAAAAAAATGAAACTTGGGAGTTGAAGGATATATTTAAAAGAAAAAATGCAATTGGTCTAAAATGAGTGTTCAAGACAAAGTATAATGCGGTTAGAAGTTTAGTGTGACTTGTGGTAAAAGGGTACATGCAGTAATATGGTATTGATTTCAAATAAACTCTCTCTCCGATAGCTCGTTTTGAAACTTTGAGAATTATCATAGCACTAGCTGCGTAATTTTATTGATTTGTTTATCAGTTTGACGTTAAATTTGCTTTCTTAAATGGTGAATTATATGATGAAGTGTATAGTGTTCAACTAAAAGGTTTTTGAAATTCAAGGAAAAGAGGTCAAAGCGTATAAGTTGAAAAAGGCTCTTTATAGGTTGAAACAAATTCCATGAGCTTGGTACTGTAAGATTGATAGTTAATTTGTATATAGTGGCTTTATAAAGAGCAAGAATGAGCCTACACACTTTACATAAAGAAACAAGGTATATATATTTTTATCATCATTTGCCTTTATATTGATGATATCATATATACAAGTTCTCATAAACAAGGTATATATAATTTTATCATCATTTACCTTTATATTGATGATATCATATATACAAGTTCTTTTAACTCTCTTTTATATATATATGTTTTTATCATTGTTTGCCTTTATATTGATGATATCATATATGCAAGTTCTTCTAACTGTCTTTTAACTAAATTCAAGCCCTATATGATGGAGAAATTTGAAATGTCAGACTTGGGATTGTTGAGTTATTTTCTTGGACTTGAGGTGAAACAAGGAGTTAGTGGAATTTTTTGTCTCTCAAAGGAAGTACTCAAGTGACCTTCTCAAAAGGTTTAACATGCTTGAATGCAAGCCAACTGTTATACCTATGAATGTAAATGAAAAGTTACAACTTGAAGATGGAACTAAGAAGACAAATGCAAGGAATTTTAGGAGTTCGATAGGTGGATTGATTTATTTAACTCACACTAGACCCGATATTATTCTTTCTATTGGTGTTATTTTCACATACATGCAAAGTCCAACAAAGCACCATATTAGAGCAGCCAAACAAATTCTATGCTATAATGATGGAACAATTGATTGTAGATTTCTATATGAAATTGTTTCAAAATTTAGCTTATATGCATTCAATGATGGTGATTGGGCAAGTTCATTCGATGGGTGAAAAAGTACTTCAACAAGTGTTTTTCACTCTTAGATCAGTAGCAATTACATGAAGTCCAAATAAGCAAGTTATAAAAACGTTATCCACTTCAGAAGCAGAATATATAGTTGTAACTTATGTAGCTTGTCAAGTTGTTTAACTAAGGAGGATACTCATGAATCTTCATCAAAATCAAGGGTGCAATTAAAATTTGTTATGACAACTGTGTAACAATCACAATGGTAAGAAATCCAACATTCCATAGAAGAATGGAACATATTAACATCTGTTTTCACTTCATTTGTGATTTGGTGACAAAAGATGAAAATTGCAATGAGGTAATGTAGCACTAAAGAGTAAATAACTTATATTCTCACAAAACCACTTTCAAAAGAGAAGTTTGCTTTTTTCACATCTTTGCTTGGAGTATGCAACATTAAATCAAGAAGGAGTGTTAAAGAATGATTCCAAGTTGAATAAAAAATATGTTTGTAAATGGCTCCTATTTTTTCTATTTTTGGTTAGACAGTGTTGAAGTATAGCTCAAGTTTAGTAGTTATAGGTTGCTAGTCATAGTGGGTAATTTTTTGTTATTAATGATCTTAGTTATGTTAGTGGGTTAGTTAATTTTATCAATGTATTAAAAATTAAACCGACATCGAATTGATCAAAGAAAAGGTTTAAAGTCTAAAGGTTCAACCGGTAATAAACCGCTATAAAACTTGTATATAATAGACAAGAAGTAAAAATTATAAGAGTAAGTAAAAATAAAATATTTTATTGAAATAGAGTAAGTAAAAATAAAACATTTTATTGAAATAAAAAGTACACCAATATCTATATAATTTGTAATCTTAAAAATGGATCTAAAATAAAAAGCTTTAATTTAATTTTTAAATACAATTTAATATATTAATTTAATTAATTTAATCCAATTTTATGATTAATCAAGATTTTTCGTTGCTTCCAACTTAATTTGTCGATTTTATTGAATTTCCCCCTCCAAAACAAAACCCTAAAACCAAACCCTTCAATACTCTACCCTGGAAAAAAATCCCAAAAAGGGGGCAACAGAAAAAAGAAAAGAAAGACTCATTTTCAAGAACTCAATCAAAATGGTTAGAGATCATACATCAAGATCTTCACGGGCAAAAGCAAATTTGTCCTATCTTGCACTTTCATTCTTGTGGGGAACCACCCCTAATATTGTTTTTCTTGTTCTTTTAACCTTTTTTATATGTATGAAGCTAGGAATTGTCTTATCTATGTCTAAGGATAGCAGTTCTCATCCTGAAACAGATATTTCCAAGAAGTCAATTCCTGCATTTAGTTTCCCAGTAAGAACTGCATCAATACTTCAATCTTAAAAGACAACTCCAGAAATAAACAAAAGAAGCCTCATGACACAGTACAAAAATAGACCTTTCATTGTGCCTAATATGAGCTGTACTGATCTAGAGAGAGAAGATGTTGATAGATATGATCATGTGCTTTCCAGATGAAAATCAATGAAAGAGCAAGGAGTGAGTGCTCTAGTTCTCCAATTTAATGCGTTCTAAATGGTTTTGGCTTCAAAAACAAACTTAGGTTCTCCGACCTAACCACAAAAACCACATCATTAGGAAAAAACAAGAAAGAAATAAGAAAAACATGACCAACTTCTGAATAAATCAATTTGTCACTTAACTTAGTGTGTTTATTACCTATATGTCTACAGATGTGTTAGGTTATTTGCAGTCTACTACTTTCTTTCAAAATAAAGATTGATAAAGAATTTGTTAGTCTTGCAGAAAATTTAAAGATTGCAGAAAAATAAAGGACACTGATTTTGCTTTGTTCAATAGCTTTAATGCTATCTACATCCCAGGATCCCACACTTGTGATTTCAACTAATATCAAGAACAAAGCAAGGTTACAAGAGTATGAGTGTTTTCTAAAACACTTGCAAAGAGTCTCAAAACTCTCTTTAGTACCCTCAGAAAACTACCTTAGCAACTCTCAAGCCTTTCTCTCTAATTCTTACACTTTTAGATTTTGATTACAGTGTATTGAAAATAATGAAGTCTACTGTACATTTGTTGTGTGTGTCTGATGCCTTGAAATCTGTCTCTTATTTATAGGAGTTGAAGATGATGCTTTCGGTTGGGCTTTGAATAAGTCAGATGTGGTGCAGGTGGTCCTCACATGATCAACTTAAGCATACTCCTGCTGCTGTATGTTTATGTTAATATGGTTGTGTTTTTACTTTAGCATCTGATGTAGTTTCTCTTATGTGACTCACACCATCACTCTTCTGTTCCTAATCCGAAAGCCTCCTTCTTTCTTCTTTGTGAGCTTCAGACATCATTTCTTCTTCTCATCTTCTATGTTTTTTCTTTTTCTGCTGTTTTATATTTCTGAGTGTAGATTGGTGGAGAAAGTGTGATTATCATCACATTTATTCCCTCCTTCTCTGTCAATCTTCGCTCAGTACATAGATCTATGAGTGATTTAGGAATCCAAAAAACCCTAGTTTCACCAAACCTGTGAGATTGAATGAAATAGCCTTCGATTTCATGGGTCTTCACTTTTCTGTAAGTAATCCCTACATAAAGTAAATTTCTTTTTAGTTAATACTTTTGTCCTGAAGTCTAATGGATTTAGTTCCCTGTGATTTTCTCCAGGTTGAAGAAGCCCTCTGTGATTTTATCTCTAACAAGTGGAATTGAACGTCTATATGCTTGGACCTTTCATGTAGGACAGGGTCTTTGCTAAGGTAAAGTGTGCTTTAACTGTTAGTATAGATTGTTGCAGTAGCTAGGTTAGCTTGAATTTCTTTTAAAATGCCTGATAACCATAGCAACTGCTTTACCCTTTCTTTGATTGCATAGAACTCAGCTTCTGTTGTTAATAATGATACTATTGATTGTTGTTGTACTTTCCAACTAATCGTGTTTCCTACTACTGTGAAGAAATATGCTGAAACTGATTTTCTAGTGTCTTTTCCTGATGCATAATCTGCATCTACAAAGCCATGTATGCTTAATTTGTTGTATTCAGCTAGCTTAGCTTTAGAGAAACACAATCCGTTGCCTAGAGTTCCAGCAAGGTATCTAAAGACATTCTTTAGTCCTTGTCAGTGCTCAAAAGCAGGATTGGCCATGAACTTGCTCAAAATGTTAATTGCATAAGCAAGATCAGGCCTAGTGCATAGCATTATATACATAATGCTACCAACCCCAACATTATAGGGATAGTTCACCACAGCTTTCTTTTCTTCCTTAGTTTGGGGGCTCTTATTAGCAACCATCTGCAGTTGTGAGCTTATAGGGATAGAGGTAGGCTTTACTTGTTCTATGTTGAACTGAGCAAGTACTTTTTGTATGTAATTATGCTGATTCAATCAAAGTTTTCCTTCCCTCCTATTCCTTATAATCTGCATCCCTAAAAGCTTCTGTGCTTCTCCCATGTCTTTCATATCAAAATGTTTGTACAAAACATTCTTCACTTCCACTATTTTGCTGAGTTTCTTTCCAGTGATGATCAAGTCATCTACATATACTAGCATGTAGATATCCTGAGCTTCTCCTAAGTCCTTGTAGCATAAGCAGTAGTCATAGGCACTCCTAGTAAACTTCATATCAGTAGATACCTCATGGAACTTCTTGTTCTATTGTTTAGGTGCTTGTTTCAGTCCATATAGGGACTTCTGAAGCAAGCAAACATAATCAAGCTTATCATTGTCTACAAATCCGATTGGTTGTTTCATGTAGATAGTCTCCTCAAGCTTTCCATATAGGAAGGCTATCTTGACTTCCATTTGATGGATTTCCTAGTCATAGACAGTAGCTAGGACTAGTATGAGTCTAATTGTCTTAAATTTAACTACTGGTGAGAATATTTCTTTATAGTCAACTCCTTCTTTCTGCCTATACCCTTTAGCTACAAGTCTTGCCTTGTAAATTCTTGGTTTAGCTTCTATTATTCCTTCTTTTAGCTTGAATAACCATCTGTTCTCCATTAATTTGACTTTAGGAGGTCTAGGCACTAAAGTTCAAGTTATATTCTTCATTAGAGAAGAATACCCTTTTTCACAAGCCTCTTTCCACTGTTTAGCATCACTTCTAGTCATGGCTTCTTTAAAACTTTCAGGAGCATTCCATTCAATAGCTTCAACCACAAGACAAGCACATTCAACCAAGTTTGAGTCAATGTATCTCCTATTAGGGATTTTCTATCTTGGCCATCTATCCCTTGTGGGTTGATAGTCTTGTATGCTTCCTTGTTCATTAGCTAAAGTTGTGTGTGGGGTTTCTTCTTCACCCACACCTTCAGTCTCTTCTATCCTTTGTTCACGGTGTGTAAAGCCTTGCAAAGGCTCTTCATTAATAGGTTATAGAATGCCACCTTCTTCTGTTTCTGGTGGCACATAGAAAGGGACTGATTGGTTCAATGAACCTAAGTTCTCCTGAATTTCCCTTTGGAAGTCTGAATTTGAGTTCTTATTCAGCAGAGGGAATTCATCTTCCTTGAAGATCACATCTCTGCTAATTATGGTTTTATAGCCTCCCTTTTAAAGTAGTAAGATCTTATAACCTTTAACTCCCTCTTGATAGCCTAGGAATACTCCCTTAATTACTCTAAGTTCCAGCTTTCCTTCCTTCTGATGTGTATAAGCAGCACATCTGAAACTCCTTAGGTGAGTTAGGTTAGGTTTCTTACCATTCCACATTTCTTATGGAGTCTTATAATCATTAGCAGATGTGGGAAGCCTATTAACTAGGTAGGCTGCTGTCCTAATTGCTTCTCCCCATAGAGAGTGTAAGCAACCCGAAGAAAGTAATATGCACCTTGTCTTTTCTAGGAGAGTCCTATTGAGTCTCTCAACAACTCCATTCTGCTGAGGTGTAGATCTTACTGTTTTGTGCCTTATGATTCCTTTCTTGCTGCAATAGTCTTCAAAAACTTTATTGTAGTATTCTAATCCATTGTCAGTCCTTAGGCATTTTAACTTCTTCCCAGTCTGATTTTCCATAAGTGTAAGCCATCTTATGAAATTATCTAATGCTTCATCCTTTCTCTTCATTGGATATACCCAACACTTTCTAGATCTGTCATCAATAATAGACATGAAGTATAAGTTCCCTCCTGTCGTGGGTACTTGAGCTGGCCCCTAGAGATCACTATGAGCATATTCCATGATCTATGTGGCCTTCTAAGCTCCCTTTGGAAAACTGGATCTGTGATGCTTTCCTAGCACACAGGATTCATAGAACTCCAACTTCTGTAGGTTTTGTTCAGGGATTAAGCCTTATTTAGAGAGATGGAACAAGCTTTTGTTCCCTGTATAACCCAACCTTGCATGCCATTGCTTGGTTGGTTTATGACTTTCATTCTCTGAAACTTGATTGACTTCTGTTGAGCTTACGACATAGTATAGCCCACCCCTTTCAACTCCTCTAATAATGACTCTACCATCCCTTCGGATTTTTTCTGAGTCCATTTTTTGATTTGATTTGAAATCCTTGCTTATCCAACAAGCTTTCAGAAATATATTTCTCCTTATTCCAGGCACAAATCTGAAATTACTGAGGATCCTTCTCTTTCCATCAAACATATCGATGGAAACACTTCCAATCCCCTTTATCCTTTGCTACCCAGAATCTCCATTTAAACCCTGGCAGTGACTGGTTCAAATGTAGTGAACCAATCTCTATGTGGTGTCACATGCATTGTACAGCTTGAGTCAGAAATCCATTCTCTACTCAGGTCTTCACTGTCCTCAGTGACAACTAGGATCTCATCACCACTTGAGTCTTCTGGTTTTTCTATATTTCCTGCATCTTCACTTTCTGCAGCCTTGTCCCTTTTCTTCTTTTTGCAGTCCCTTGCAAAATGTCCCTCCTTATCACAGTAATATCACTTCTTTCCTTTTCCCTTTTTCTTCTTTTCTTCACCTTCCTTGGTGTGCTTATCCTTTCCATTTCCCTTCTTCCACTTTCCTTTCTTGCTATTTTTCTTAGAAGATTTCTTTTTATGATTGTTCTCTACAAACATCACTTCTGCCTCTGTCTTAAAAGGGTTAACATCCACTATTTCTTCCATTAGTGAGTCTAACACGCTCTGTACAGTGAGGGATTCTCTACTAGTATGCTTAATTACCTTCTTAAATGCCTAGAATTCAGAAGGTAAAGTGTTTAGAATCACTACAGCTCGATGCTCCTCAGATATATTTTCATCTATAGCTTCTAAGTGTTGAACTAGCTTAAAGAAATAGTCTAAGTTATCATCTAAATAGACAAAGGTATTAATCTTGTAGTTAGCAAGAATATGGAGAAGTGTCATCTTGTTAGGAAGACACTTCTTTGCATATCAAGTTTGATCCATAGCTTCTGTGCAGTGTTACAATTCTACACTTTTCTTATCATTGTTGGTGATAAGTGAAGCATTAACTTGCAATGTTCAAGTCTCTACATTTTAAGTTTCTTTACTGGATCAGTCTCATGATCATATTGATCTTCAATAGCCCCATAACAATCATAGGACTCAAGAAGAGCTTGCATTTGGAGTTTCCAGATGGTGAAGTCTTCTTTTCTAGTAAATACATCCATTTCTTTTCCTACCATTGTGATTATAGTTTAAAGAAATAACAAACCTTTACTTACAGACAATTCTTGATGATTCTTTGATGCTTGGAGTGGCTAAGAAATGCCCCAGGAGGTTTCCAAAATGCTCTGATACCACTTTTCACGTGTCCATTACCTTCTCCCCAAAAGATGCACCTAGTGGGGTGTGCAGCACCCACGTTTATAAGCTAGGACCCTTCTCGTTGCCTATCCGATGTAGGATATGACACTCTCCTCCACCCAATCCTGTGACGCCCTCATCACAAGTGGGGCCCCTTGCCTACCCCACCCCGAGAGGCGCTTAGAAGGACATCGAAGTCGGGAACAGGTTGGCTCTAATACCACTTATGTTAGGTTATTTGCAGTCTACTGTTGTCTTTCAAAATAAAGACTAATAAAGAAATTGTTAGTCTTGCAAAAAATTTAACGATTGCAAAAAAATAAAGGACATTGATTTTATTTGGTTCAATAGCTTTAATGCTATCTACATCCAAGGATCTCATACTTGTGATTTTAACTAGTATCAAAAATAGAGCAAGGTTACAAGAGCATGAGTTTTTTCTAAAACACTTGCAAAGAGTCTCAAAACTCTTCTTAGTACCCTCAGATAAGTACCCTAGCAACTCTCAAGCCTTTCTCTCTAATTCTTACACTCTCAAATTTTGATTACAGTGTATTGAAAATAATGAAGTCTATTGTGTGTATGTTGTGTGTGTCTGATGCCTTAAAATCTGTCTCTTATTTATAGGAGTTGAAGATGATGCTTTCGGTTGGGCTTTGAATAAGTCAAATGTGGTGCAGGTGGTCCTCACGTGATCAACTCAAGCATACTCCTATTGCTGTGCGTTTATGTTAATACGGTTGTGTTTTTACTTTAGCATCTGATGTAGTTTCTCTCTCGTGAGTCACACCGTCACTCCTGTTCCTAATCTGAAGCCTCCTTTTTTCTTCTTTATGAGCTTCAGACACCACTTCTTCTTCTCTTCTTCGATGTTTCTACTTTTTTTGCTGTTTTATGTTTTTGAGTGTAGATTAGTGGAGAAAGTGTGATTATCATCACAAGATGGAGGAACTTTATTTTTCTCCATTTTGGCTACTAGTGATTGAAAAACTGTATGTGTGAATTATTTCACGAACTAACCAATTTTACTTTATTATCTCTGGGAAAAATAAAAACAAAAATAATTAATTAAGCAAAAATATCAGACGACACCAAAATTTTATTAATACAATTCGGCATTCCTTACCTACGTCTGCTGGGCCCTCACCCAGATTACTCTTTCACTGAAATACAATAGGTTTACTCAAGGCTATACTGAGCCTACACCACTCACCTTTGACACTATCTCTCGATCTCACTACTCGTGAAAGATTTTCACTCCTGATAACACGACCGACTTGTGTTAACCTCAACAGAGAATTTTACTCAACAATATTATCATTGAAGAAAACTAAATAAATAACTCAAGTGATTAGACAAAATTTAACGTAAATAAAAACACTTGAGAAAGAGACAAAGAATAATTTCCCAATGACTATAGGTCCTTTAGGAAAGATCTGACAGTTGTTTGTAGACGTGAGCCACTCTACAAAAATAATTTTTCAGCTTGATCAAACCTTCTGTCGAGACTCCCATAAAAATTTCAAACATTACCCATGAATGCTATCAGCTGAAAACCACACAAACTCTACGCATAAAACACAGTCGTGACTCCCATGAGATTTTTAAGCAAGACTTACGTACATTGTCGGCTGAAGAACACGCAATCTCCACTCACCACTGTACTTACTCTATCACCTACACACGTATGCACATCATGCTCACAGAAAGATACTGCTGGTTTTATATGTTGTTGTTCGCCAAAAGACCATCACACATATGCTGCAAATCTCACCCAAAAGACAACCACGCATATACCATAAGTCACACCTAAAAGACAACCACGCATATGGCCCAAATCTCACGTCTTATATTATATTTCACCTTGAGCAGCAACAACATGTATATTAAAGCAGAAACCCTTTGTTGTTTTTCAACTAAAAATACCACCACGAAGCCATAGCTGCAAAGGAACACATGCACAACCCCAGGTAAGCAAGTCTGAAAAATCACAAGTTAACCCACGGTGTATCACAACCCAGAAAACATGCACTCATTCAGCTGTGTTTTTCATCTCTAATTAACGCTCACTGCACACATGTACTCTTTCCATCGTAGAGATATACACAGCTCTCACAATAATGACCCAACATAGGATGGTTTTTTTTTCACTCAACAACAACCCGTATGTTTAAGGAAAAGTGAATTAAATCACAATCAAACTTCATTCACCAAGACACTTACGATAATACCC
>JAOQMS010042537.1:0-13573 GCA_027563885.1 Erythroxylum longipes
TAGATTCTAATAATATACATGTTTCCCATACATCTCTATGTATATGTATATTACTTACAAAATAATCTTGGTACCTTATTACTAGATATATAATGCTCATTAAAACCAAACTCCTTTATTTTATTAATAATAAATATTTCCTTTACAAAACTATAACTGAAGAAGATTAAGGTACATGTAAATACACTTGCTTTCCAGGGAACTATATTTACATAACTCCAACAATTCAATATTTGAGATATGATTTGTTTGTGAATTTGATTATGAATTGCACTTGTGTATTGATATGGGTCAGCACATCAAATATGGTTCACTCACTGAGTTCGCAAAACTCATCAAAATTGCAAATGATGATTTTCAAGTACAAGGAAGACTTATCTCTTAAAGCAAACTAGTAAAAGTTTAGTTCTTTCCATTTTGGAAGTCAAGAATGGCTCAAAGGTCTGGTCAACTAATACTGAGGAGTTTAGTTAGAATATTTCTGTTTAGTTCCTCATTCCATATAGAACATGATGTAAAGAGTAGAAAAACTCTCATATGTCTTTGATATTGTATATATGTATTATGTAGTGAAATGTTACAGTGTAAATAATGTTTTATAAATGGAAATTAGGGGTTAATCTTTTGATTATTTATGTTCTGTATGTAGCCATAATAAGTGAATGTGATTGCTCTAACATGCCAATTTCATAAGGTATGTTCTTGAATGTCCTCTAGATGTTTAGACATATGCCCTATGGAGGTGGGGTGTTACAAGGTTTTTGGTATCAAAACATGGTTTGACATCTGTAGGGACATATATGAACATATAGACATGATATGTAATGACAGACTCTGATAGTAATCATGATTATTGTTTATTATAGGTCACCCGCTATAAGAGATCAAGTTGCAGAGTCAGCTGACTTAGAGTCTGTAGAAGCCAATAGAGAGTCTCCAGTACCTCGATCTAACCAAGTGCCTCAGAGAATTCATGACAGGAGAGAAAGGAGGTATGATAAACTATGGAAGCAAGAGGCTATAGACTTCTATAGAAGTACAAACCCGACTGAGGCAGAAGGATGGTTAGAGAGAACAGAAAGGGTATTCGATCAGATGGACTGTAAGTCAGATGAAACATTTGACTACGCAGTCTCGTTACTACAAAGTCCAGCTTATCACTGGTGGAAGACTGTTCTAGACAATACCACCTGAGCTTTTAGTTAACATGGGAAGGTTTTCTGAAAGTCTTCAAAAAGAACTTTATACCAAAGATCTATTTGGATAGGAAGATGAAGGAATTCTAGATCTAAAATAAGGCAATCTTACTGTAGCTGAATATGAGATACGATTTAATGAGTTAATGAGATATACTACTGCCTTGATTCTGATTGAGGAGGATAAGTGTAGGCGGTTTGAAGACGGACAGAATATGGAGATTAGAACGAGGTTAACTATTACTAATCTAAGCAGTTTTACTGAACTGTGAGCTGCCTCAATCAGAATTGAACAATTACTAAAAGATGAACAAGGAGAATATAGACAGGAGTTCAGAATGAAGAGACAAGATGAGTCTCAAGTTGATTCTAGAAGAAGATTTAGTAAACACTAGACTAGATCGTTCCGATCACAGTCAAGATTAAGACAGTCGGGGTTTAGACCCAGAGGTACTTTTTTACAAGTTGGTGGTAGTAGAGGCCCATTATCAGGAGTACAAACAATACAAATGCCCAGTTGTGAACACTGTGGAAAGAAACATGGGGGAGAATGTTGGAATTTAACAGGAGTTTGCCTTCATTGTGGCTCTTTTGAGCATCAAATTAGAGACTGTCCGCTGACTTTCTGAGCACAGTTTGGAATAAGAGGGGGATCGGTAACTGAGAATACTTTCCAGCAAAATAGAGCTAGTGGATCAGGACAGAGAGGCAGAGGTAGAGGCAGAATAAGTTTAGTAGGTCCTACTATCAAGACTGAGGTGTGGAGTAATCAACCACAGTCTTAGGCTAGAATATATGCTATTACCAGACAGGAGGCTCAGAACTCCCCAAATGTTATAGCAGGTGTGTTACATATCTTCAATTTGAAGCATTTGCATTATTAGATCCAAAATCTACACATTAATTTATCACATCGCATCTGACATCTAAACTACATTGAGAGAGAGAAATGTTGAAATGTGGCTTGGAAGTAAGTACATCGATAGGTAGTACTACAGTGATTGGAGAAGTATGTAAAGAGTATATTGTTCGGGTTGATAAGGCAGAATTGGAAGCTAATTTGATTGTATTGTAGTTAAATGAGATAAATCTTATCTTAGGTATGGATTAGCTTATTGCTCATAGAGTTATGATGAACTGATACACTAAAGAGTTGATTCTTGAATCTCTTAATCAGCCGAGAGTGATATTTTAAGGTGTTAGTCAACCAGTGTCACCCAGATTGATTTCTTCATTGAGTGCTTTGTGACTGAATCGAGGTGGATGTGAGGCTTATCTAGCCTATGTGATTGATACCCGTACTAAGTAGACAGTACATGGTATTTCTATTATTAGGGATTTTCTGGATGTGTTTCTCACTGAATTATCTGGTTTACCCTCAGATAGGGAAACAAAGTTTACTATCAACCTTGTTCCCAGTACTGCTCCTATATCTATCCCTCCATATAGGATGGTTATAGACGTGTATTAGTCTATGTTTTTCTATGTAATTGGCATGTGTTTTCTTGCATACTTGTTGATTATTGTTGTAGTTTAGGATTCATTTTTATATTTTTTTAGTTTGATTTTCATTGTTGTTCTTTTATGTTTGATGTTAATTTAGGGTAAGAATTGACTAATTTTTTGTAGGAAGGAAGACAGAGCAACTTGGAGATTGAGCTGGAAATCAAGAGGAAAGAAAAAGAGGAAGTGTGCTATGACCAATTCCCAAGATCATAGGAATCATAATCCGAGACAATATATGAGGCTTCATTAAACTTAAGGTTTTTGGACTATTTAAGCATCATTAGGTTCCCATCTTAGGGAGATAAAACCCTTATGTAGAAACACCATCCTTAAGTGAAGAACACATGTTTGGAGCCTTGAAGAAGGATTGAAGTCAAAGATCATCATCAAGATTGGGGAACATAGTACATCAACACCAAGATTTCCATATTTTGGCAAAGAAGAAAAGGATTCTTTTTATTTAATTTTCTGTCAATTTTACTTCTTCTATTCTTTGTAAAATAGTTTGTTTGAATTTTGATGATGTTATGGAGACCATGTTAGGATGATTTAGTTTTAGAGATTGCTTTTGAACTATTTTGTTAGAACTCCAATTTCATTGAATTGAATGAAGTTGTCTTTGATGATTGTTGATTTTATTTGTTATCTTGCAACAAACCGAGAGAGTGAGTAAGATAAATTTATGTAGTATTGCACAATGAGAGTTGGTGACCTATAGACTCACAATCATCACATTAATTGACTAGTTAGAAGAGAGATCTCGGCTAGTCAATTGATCACCCATAAGATAGTTTAATAACTAGTTGAATAGGTCTAGTTATTTAATAAGTTGAAAGATCATCCAATTGATTCCTTTTAATTCAATTAGGGACAATTAATTACACCTTAAGAGAGGGTAGTTAATAAATTCAAAAATCTAGGGTGAGATACAATTCAATCAATAAAATAGGAGGGCAACAAAATAGGAATAAAAGTAATCTCTAGTCTTTAGATTCTTAAATTCTGATTTTCTGCACGTTGGTATTATCTATTACTTTATGTTAGTCTTTTATTTTTAATTTAATTTTCCATATTATTTTAATTAAACAATTTCATTTCTTAAACGAAGTTTTATCTAAATTAAGTGGTGTCTGGGCATCAATCCTTGTGGGATCGATATCCACTCTTTTAAACTACAAGTCACAACCCGTTCACTTGCAATTTTTGAGTGTAAAATAAGTAGATAGGTTTTACCTTCAAGAAGTTTTTAGTGTCGTTGCTGGGGATTGATTGTTTAGCATCTTGTTTAATTCAGAGTACTTTGATTTAAGAGTTTTCGATACTTTTCCATATGTAATAGCAGGTGTATGAACATAAGGAGCACACGAAGAATGAAAGAAGTGAGCGAAGACAAATTTCCCGACATCAAAAGGTACGAAAGAGAGTTAAGAAGGGAAAGAGTCTTAATTTTTTACAATAAGATATAGCTGAAGAAGAAGAGTAAACCAGACTAGAGAGAACTTTGATGGATTTCATGAGGCCAGGTTTTAGTCCTGAAGAAGTGGTGAGATCAATGGTCTAAGCGAATAATTTTGAGATAAAGTCAACACTACTCAACATTCTACAAAATAGCGTGCAATTCTACGGGCTATCCAATAAGGATCTGAATGCCCACATCATAAATTTCTTGGATATCTATGACATATTCCAATTCAACGGAATGTCCGACGATGTACTGAAGCTGAGACTATTTTCATTCACGTTGAAGGATCGGGCTAAAGCGTGGTACAATTCATTAAATTCAGACTAGATTATGACTTAGGAGCAGTTTGCTTAATCATTCCTCAACAAGTATTTCCAGTTGATGAAGACGACGAGGATAATCAAAGAGATCACAAATTTTCAACAGAACGATAGGGAATCTCTTTATGAAGCTTGTAAGAGATTCAAGGAACTCCAGAGAAGTTGTCCCCATCACAACCTACCAAGAGAGTTCTTGCTTTAGACATTCTACAATGGAGTGAATGCGAGCACGAAAGGAACCATTAATGCCACAACCAGAGGTTCACTGATGAGAAAGACGATGGAAGTAGCTCATGATCTGTTAGAGGAGTTGGCAAGCAATAGCTGCATGTGGTAGAGCAAGAGGAGTAGATAAGGATAGAAGGAACATAAAGGTATGATACTTATTGACTATGTTACTGCCTTGCAGGCTCAAATCACGTCTCTTACAAAGCAACTGAACAACATGCAAGGAGCATCTACCTCGAAAACTTAGGTGATATAAATTTAATGTGAGTTGTGTGGATAAAGTAACCACGACTCAGTAGAATGTTTCCTATTGGGAGCCGATGGTGCTGAACAGGTAAGTTACCTGGGAAAGCCACAGAAAAGTAATAACCCTTATTCTAATACCTATAATTCGGGTTGGTGAAACCGTCTAAATTTTTATTAGAGTAATAACAATGTAGGTGGCCAATAAAGACCACAAGGACCACCAGGATTTCAATAAGATCGAATTGGAGCTTTATAAAGCAAAATGGACAAGATGATGGAAGTCTCGGGGTCCAAAATGGCAGCTCAAGAGGAGATTAGAAAAGGATGCATACAAGACAGGAGGAGAATCAGAAAAGGATGGAAGTGAAATTTGATCAAATCCTAAAGAATCATGCATCTTCCATCCACAATTTGGAGGTTCAAGTAGGGCAACTCACTAATGCGTTATCTTCTCAAAATACAGGTAGCCTACCGAGCAACACTAAAATTAATCCGATGGAAAGAACCATGGCCATTACTCAAACAAAGCAAGAGGACAGTGAGAATAAAGAGAAAAATGGAGCTAAGAGAAAAGGACAAACTGTTGTAGAAGTCTTCCCAAGGGAACTAGTAAGCAAGCCAATCAAGGAGCTTCAACTTAGACTTCCACATCAAATATTTGCCTAACGAACATCATCTTCAAGTAGAGCAATAAGGAATTCTAAAGAGGGTGAGTTAAATGAGATGTCAGATATAACCAATCAACTCCGAACAAAACTCACATTGAAGGAACTGGTGAAAAAAGAGGTTAAAGAACACATATCAGAAGGAAACTCACTTATAGCACAAAAGAAAGAAGACCCAGGGGATTTCTTTATTTCATAAATTATTTATTGAGTTTAAATAGATAGGGCACTTATGGATTTAGGCGCTGGAATCAACATGATGCCCAACTCATTCAGTCAAAAGTTAGGTTTAGGAGAACCAGAGCCAACTAAGACATTGGTGAAGACAGTCTACAGAACGGTACACTTACCGAAGGGAATCATTAAAAATGTGCAAATGCAGATTGACAAATTCTTTTTTCGGTAGACTTCTACATACTAGATATTAGAGAAGACAAGGAAACCTCGATGGTGCTTGGGCGACCATTTCTAGCTACTGTCCTTTCAATTATAGATGTTGATAGGGGCAAATTAATTCTGAAAGTAGGAAAGGAGCAATTAACATTTAAGGAATTGAAGAAAAATTATCGCACTCCTTCAATCCTAAGGGACATCAAAGAACCTGAACCCCAAGGTGGATGGGAAGATGTTGAGGACCATAGGACTACATGTAAGAAGAGATGATCATACAAGAGAAGGCGTAGGAAGGAAAATGACAAGGATGGTGAAGTCCATACGAGGAGAGCTCATCTACAAAGTCTAAGATCAGTTCTGCATTACTACTGTACCAGTCATTTGAGCCGCCGTGAACATCAAGGAGAGTCGAGTTACCAACATTAAAGAAATGTTAAATGGGAGGCAACCCATGGATGTTTGTTTTCTTTTGATTGTCTTTTTCTATTTGTTCATTGGATTTCTTTAATTATAATCATGTTTGAATTAAGTTTGATTGATGTTAATATGGTTTTTGTTATATTTTCAATTTGTTTTCTTTTTAAAATTCTTGTTGATGATATTAATTTGATGTGTTTTTAGGTTGTGGGATCATAGAGAAGTGATATTAAGCTTGAAAGAAGATTTGGATTTGTGAGAATCACCAATTCCGAAAGCTCTCTAGAAAGTTTCTGGAATCCCATGATCGTAGGTTTTCTCTCCAGAAACTTTTTTTAGAGCTTTCCCATGATCGTAGGAATTTCCATCCGGGAGGAAAATTTAAACTTCCCTCCTATTTTTCTCTTTCACCCACTCTTAAAGTTTTCTCTCCTCCTTCCACTCTCTAAAATCTTCATTTTTCCTTGAGATTCTTGGTATTTTATTCATTTCTTTTCATTAATTTTACAATCCTTCACTTTATTCATGCATTAATTATTCAAAAACACAAGGATTTGGGTAAGATTTTGCTCTCTCTTTCTCTAAAAATCTAATTTCACTCTTTTTTGCCCATTTTTGTAGATTTTCCTCTTGCAATGGCACCAAGGGTGAAGATGGTTCAAAGACTGACTGAACTGACTGATGAATTATGCTGTGAAGTTTCTAGTGACGGTAATTGCAATTTAGCATCAACTTACTGCTCTCCCTTCCCAATTTATTCAGAAGAACAAGGTACGTGTTTCTGTGACCTTAGAAATAGAGAAATAGTCACTCCTAGGTATTTTGATTTTGAATTGTTAGATAACATAGGAGTGAGACAACAACTTAAGCAATTAGCTGCAATCATAGGGTGGAATAGGTTTGTTCGGTGCGATATACCTATTTATGCTACTATAACTTTAGAGTTTTTCACAACAGTCTGATATAATCCAAAAATGGATGTGTTTTGGTTTAAGTTAGCTAGAAATGTTTTTAAACTTGATAATTCTGTCATGCGTGACATTTTCAACTTGTTGAATGCAAAAATTGTAGATGGTCACACTAATTTTGATGTCAATTCTTATTGGAACACCCTCACAGGTGAAGAACATTTTGACTCACGCGATGCACCAACTTCCTTAATCCAGAGTGTTAAGCATCTACTTTTATACAAATTTATGTGTCTGACTGTGTTTAATAAAATAGAAAGCAACAAATGCTCAACAAAAGAACTTTTCTTTTTATGGTGCATAGATCAAAAAATTAAAATCAACACATCTTATAGGATTTTTTGATCAATAGTGAGTGTGATTGATAAAAAGAGTTCATTTTTTGGAATGTCTCATATTGCTTCTGCTTTAGGTGTGTTTATAATGTTAATATGGAGAATTTGCATACAACTCCACACGATATGTTTGACATATCATATTTGAGATGTTATAAGATTTTGGAGTTCCATTTTATAGAACTCCGAGATCCTCAGATGCGCACTACAATAAGGAGCAGGAGGAGCACGAGTATAGCCGCTTTTCGACCCTCCACATCCCGAGCAATGCCAGAGCCAGAGGCAGAAGCAATGGAGGAGGAACCGCTTGCACCAATAGAGGTCAACCGACTTCAACAAATCCTCAATCAGATGGCTACCAATTCTTAACAAATGACATCTCAAATCAACGAGCTCGGAACCCAAATACAGAAAGTCCATAAGGAGTAGCGTAGCTTGAAGAAAAGGTTCCTCAACTTCTGTCGGAGGAACAATTTTGAAGCTCCTTCACCAACACCGTCTCCACCATCATCTAAATAAGCTTTTTTTACGATTTTCTTTTTAGTTTTGTTGTTTCTCTTGTTTTTTCATTTTATTTCATGTTTGTTTGGCTTCATGTTATTTCTTTTGTTTAGATTAATATCATCTTTTATTTGGTTTCATGTCATTTTTTTTGTTAAGTTTCAAGTCAATTTTTCTTTTGTTTCATGTCATTTACGTGTTTTAATTTCTTTTCATTTGAGGTCATTTTCCCGTACTGGGTGGTTGGTTTGTCATATTGAAGGCAATGTGAACTTTAAATGTGGGGAGGTGACTTTGACTTTCGTAATCGCATTGTTTGCATTTTGTTAAACAGGATGCATGGTTAGGCATAGTATGTGCTTTGTGTTAGCAATGGAACCGTACTTGAATCACTTTGTTACATATTGCCATGAAATTCTGTCATGTTAATTGGAATTAGATTGAATGCATGCTTGTACTCGGATTAGGGTACTTGAATAGAAAGTGAACCGTATAGAGTGATGAAAAGTAGTTGGTTACATAAGCTTAGTCATAAATTGACGTTTGAACAATGAGGTAGTGTAGAGATGCATAACGAGTTTTCATTTAAGCCAAAGTGAGAATTAAGCCATATGACTCCATACGTAACCATTATATTTCTTTGTTGAGTGTTACTTCTTTAGGTTACTACCTTCAAAACTTGCTTTGAATCGGTTTGAGTTTACTGGATACATGCTTGATAGAGATGATCTAGGCCCTTTTTCTTGTGTTCACCCTAGGCTTAAACGACCTACCTTTTGTATTATCCCTTGCTACCCCCATTGAGCCTTAATCTTTTGTTTCTTGAAAACCCCCGAAATTTTAAAACTTTAAACCTTATTAACCTACTGTTCACAAGCTTAGTAGAGTATTAAGAAATACATTAGTTGGGATCGTTGTGAAATTTTTGTTACCAAGATAAGTTGAGTATACTTCTGCATATACTGCTTATGAGTTATATTGTATATAGTGCTATTTCGAGTCATGTATGCAATCACTGTAGAGGAGAGTTGGTGTATTAGTAAGCCTATAGTAGTGTAGTTTTTTATAAGGAGTTTGAGAGAAACACTAACCATTAAACATTTGAGAGAAATGAGTGAAAACCATGAGGAAAATTCATTTTGTATCTTTACTTATCTTTGAGTGATGGTATCAATTGTTGAGTTTGCTTATGTACACCAATGAAAAAGTAGTCATAATATGTGTATTAACTTGATATTTGAGTTGGCTTAAATTTAAGGGATTGTATGCTTTGATCTTTGTGAAGATGAAATGATAGAGTTGAGTGGTGGAATTTATTTTGTTTGAGGACAAGCAAAGATTCAAGTGTGGGGATGTTGATAGGTGTGCATTAGTCTATGTTTTTCTATGTAATTGGCATGTGTTTTCTTGCATACTTGTTGATTATTGTTGTAGTTTAGGATTCATTTTGTATATTTTTGTTTAGTTTGATTTCCATTGTTGTTCTTTTATGTTTGATGTTAATTTAGGGTAAGAATTAACTATTTTGTGTAGGAAGGAAGCTAGAGTAACTTGGAGATTGAGCTAGAAATCAAGAGGAAAAGAGAAGAAGAAGTTTGTTGTGACCATGATTCCCACGAATCGTGGGAATCATAATCCGAGACAATATGCGTGGCTTCATTAAACTTAGGGTTTTTGGACTATTTAAGCATCATTAAGCCTCCATCTTATGGAGACGAAACCCTTTTGTAGAAATACCATCCTTGAGTGAAGAACACATGTTTGGAGCCTTGAGGAAGGATTGAAGTAAAGGATCATCATCATAATTGGGGAAAATAGCACATTAACACCAAAATTTCTAAATTTTGGAATAGAAGAGGAGTCTTTTTATTCAATTTTCTGTCAATTTTACTTCTTCTATTCTTTATAAAATGGTTTATTTGATTGTTGATGATGTTATGGATACCATGTTAGGCTAATTTAGTTTTAGAGATTGCTTTTGAACTATTTTGTTAGAACTCCTATTTCATTGAATTGAATGAAGTTGTCTTTGATGATAGTTGATTTTATTTATTATCTTGCAACAAATCGAGAGAAAGCAAGATAAATTTATGTAGGATTGTACAAAGAGAGTTGGCAACCTATAGACTTGCAATCATCACATTAATTGAACAGTTAGAAGAGAGGTCTTGGCTAATCAATTGATCACCTATATGATAGTGTAATAACTAGTTGAATAGGTCGAGTCATTGGATAGGTTGAAAGATCATCCAATTGATTCCCTTTAATTCGATTAGGGAAAATTAATTACACCTTGAGAGAGGGTAGTTAATACATTCGAAATCTAGGGTGAGACATTATTCAATCAATAAAATAAGAGGGAGACCAAGTAGGGAAAAAAGTAATCTCTAGTCTTTAGATTCTTGAATTCTGATTTTCTGCACGTTGGTATTGTTTATTGCTTTGTGTTAGCATTTTATTTTTAATCTAATTTTTTCAATTATTTTTATTTAACAATTTCATTTTTCAAACAAAGTTTTATCTAAATTAAGTGGTGTTTGGGCACCAATCCTTGTGGGATCGATATCCGCTCTTTTAAGCTACAAGTCACGACTCATTCACTTGCGATTTTTTAGCGTAAAACAAGTAGATAGGTTTAGATAAGGGTTTTATTAGACCCTAGAGTGTCACCTTGGGGAGCTCTAGTTTTGTTTGTGAAGAAGAAAGATGGGACCTTGAGATTGTGTATTGACTATAGGCAGTTGAATCGGGTGACAGTGAAGAATAAGTTTCCCTTATTGAGGATTGATGATTTAATTGATTAATTACAAGGAGCTCAAGTGTTTACTAAACTAGATTTGAGATTAGGGTACTATCAGTTGAAGATAGAGGAAGTTAATGTACCGAAGAATGCATTCTGGACCAGATATGGGCAATTTGAGCTTTTGGTGATGCCGTTTGGGTTAACAAATGGTCCGTCAGCTTTTATAGCATTGATAAATAAGGTATTTCAACCTTACTTAGATCATTTTATGATTGTATTTATAGATGATATTTTGGTTTATTTTAAAAGTAAAGAGGAACATTCTGAGCATTTGAGGTTAGTCTTACAAATAATGAGAGAGAAGTAATTGTATGACAAGTTCAGTAAATGTAAATTTTGGCTTGTTCAAATTATATTCTTGGGTCATATAGTATCTAGACAAGGCATACACAAAGAAAGTTAAAGCAGTAATGAAATGGGAAGCTTCAAGAAATGTGTCTGAGATTTAGATTTTTCTTGGACTAGCAAGTTATTACAGGAGATTTATCAAGGGGTTTTCGTTGATCTTAGCCCCTTTGACAAAGCTTTTGAGGGAGAACGTATCTTTTAGATGGAATGATGAATGTCAAAGGAGTTTTAAGGAATTAAAGCATCGGTTCACTACAACACCAGTGTTAGTTGTTTCATCCAGATCTGGAGGTTATGTGGTGTATAATGATGCTCCACACCAGGGATTAGGATGTGTTCTGATGCAGTATGGTAAATTGATTGCATTTGCATCGAGACAGTTAAGGTCTCATGAGTTCAACTATCCAGTTTATGATTTAAAACTTGCTGCAGTGGTATTTGCTTTGGAAATTTGGAGACATTATTTATGTGGTGAGACATTTCAAATATTCATAAATCATAAAAGTTTGAGATATTTGTTGAGTCAAAAGGAGCTGAATATGAGACAAAGGAGATGAATTAAACTGCTTAAGGATTATGATTGCATAATTGAGTATCACCTAGGTAAAGCTAATGTTGTAGCTGATGCATTAAGCAAGAAATCTAATAGCAGTATGGTACAAATTCAGTTATCGAGGTTACCTAGCCTAGTACAACTGAGAGTATTAAATGTTGAGTTAAATTTGGGATAGAATAAAGCATTGTTAGCTACATTGAAGCATAAAATGATGTTATATGAAAGAATTAGAAAAGCTCAAAGCAAGGATCTAGAATTAGTGAATTTTATGGAGAAGTTGAAAGTGAATTCGAATTCTGAGTTTGAATTGAGAAATGATACATTATGGTTGAAGCAGAGATCATGTGTATCTAATGTAGATGATTTGAGGAAAGAGATTATGGAGGAAGCACATGTAGTAGCTTATGTTATGCATCCTGGTACTACTAAAATGTACAATATGTTGAAATAGCATTTTTGGTGGCAAGGGATGAAGAAGCAAGTGGTTGAGTATGTGGCTAAATGTTTGACATGCTAGCAGATAAAGGCAGAGCATCAAGCTCCAATTAGGAAGTTACAGTCATTACCTATTCCAAAGTGGAAATGGGAGAGAATATGGATTTTATTATAAGTTTGTCGAGAACTACGAGGCAACATGATGCCATATGGTTCATTGTTAATTGATTGACAAAGATAACCCATTTCTTAACTGTGAGAGAGAACAATACACTGGATTAGTTAGCTCAAAAATATATTAATGAATTAGAGAGATTACATAGGATCCCAGTGTCTATTGTATCAGATCGAGACCCCAAATTTACTTCGAGATTCTGGGGTAGCTTACAAATAGCATTGGGTACAAATTTGAACTTTAGTATAACATTTCATCCTTAAACAGACGAACAGAATGAGAGGACTATTAAAACTATTGAGGACATACTCAGAGCTTGTGTTTCAGAGTTCCAAGGAGTATAAGATCAGTATGTAGCTCTGATTGAATTTACATATAATAATCATTATCACAGTAGTATCGGTATGGCACCATATGAGGCGTTATATGGCAAAAAGTGTCGTTAGCCTTTGTATTGGGATACAGAGGGTCTAAAGATTGTTAAAGGCTCAAAACTGATACAAGACACTGATAATAAAGTTAAACTAGTTGTAGAATTAAAGTGGCACAATACAGGTAGAAAAGTTATACAAATCATCACTGGAGAGATATAGAGTACCAAGTAGGAGATAAGGTGTTTCTGAGAGTATCACCTTGGAGAGGAGTGCTGAGGTTTGATAAAAAGGGTAAGTTAAGCCCTAGATACATTGGTCCATATAAGATTATTGAGAGAATTAAACCATTGCCTTACAAGTTAGCCTTACCAGTTGAGATGGCACAGATTCATAATGTGTTTCATGTCAGTATGCTCAGGAGATATCGGTAACATCCGAAACACATGTTTCCAACATAAGTAGTTGAAGTTGTTAGTAATCTGAGTTATGTTAAAAAACTGATTAAAATAGTGGGATATCAGAATAAGCAATTGAGAAACCAAGTTATCACATTGGTTAAAATCCTTTGAACACTACAAGAAAATAGTTAATTACAGACGGAAATTACCGACGGAATTGAAAAATATTCCGTCGGTATACCAAATT
>JAOQMS010042538.1:0-13569 GCA_027563885.1 Erythroxylum longipes
ATCAAGTTTGATGCATACATGATTTACGACTGAACATGATTTGTTGGACTGAGTAAGTTTTTGAGAAATAAGTATTTTTGATGTTTTCAAGTAAAAGAATTTCTATGGATTCTAAATGTATGATTTAATAAGTTTTGTAAAAAGGTTTCTGCTTGTTTCTTAATGATAAACCTGTTATCTATGAGCTTTAAGCTCACCCCCTCCCAACTCCGTCCCATTCAGGTGAAGAACAAGAAAGTGTATAAGTCAGGAGTCAAGGCAAATCTCTGCAGTTTGCGTATTTTGTTTTGTTTTGAAGTTAGTTCTGCAGAACAATGGTTTAGATGCATTTGAGCAAATTTCAGTCTTTGGAACATTGTATTTGGACTATATTGTAAAGGGGTTCTAAACGCCCACTAAAGCGTTGTAAAACTAATATTTGTTTGAGGATGAATGAAATATATGTATGATTATGACCACTGTTAAGTTTCACGTTGCATATGTTGATCAAAAGAATTTGAGACTTTGGGAAGTAGTTGATGGTTGTGTTTGTGTATTCTGACCTTGGATTTGAACAAATGAGAGTGGTTGAGAAGATTTATGTTTGCAGTAAGCAAGGTAGATGCAAAGGAAAACACAGACGAAGAGTATCGTTTGTGCTGATGTCATGCACAGAGGCAAAGGAAAACATAGATGAAGTGTATCATCTGTGCTGATGTCACACAGACGACATGCTAGCACACAGATGAGAAGTCATCATACAGATGACACATTAGCACACAGATGCAAGGAAAAATCTGTGATGACACATCATAAGGCAGACGATAAAAGTCAACCACAGACGACAGAACACAAACGATAAAACACAGACGATGGGTGGTCAACACAGACAAAGAAAGTCAACTACAGATGATAAAACACAGATGATAGGTGGTCAACATAGACGAAGAAAGTCAACTACAGATGATAGAACATAGACCATAAGCAAATTCAGATGATGGGCCAACCACAAACAATATAAAGAAGAAGTTAAGTCCATTATATTGGACAGTTGTTTAGCTGAAGTTAGTTACAGAATTTAATTAAATAAAGGTATTTCAACAAGAAGTGGGTATCAAGGATCAAGAAACAGTTAAGGACTTAGACTAAGTACAAGACCTTGGCCAAGTTGGTAAGAAGGGGTCAAGATGAAAATCCGCCATGAATAAGGATCGTCTGGATAGTTGGGCTCCGAAATTAGGGTCCAACACGTCGGGAAAGGAATTACAGAGGCACTGACAGCAGGAAACCACCTATTCTGGGAACTATGTTGCCTTAAGCTTCTCTCGATTTCTCTTTAGGTTTTTCCAGAATTGGATGACGTGAAGGCTCTCCTTTTTAGACTCTCAAAAGCTACTGCATTTGTCTCATAATGATGTATTTATACTTTGGACGCTCTAGGTTAAAGTCAGGGTCAAAACGGTCCGAAAAATCTTGCAAAATTTGAGTTTTTACTTCAGCCTTATGTAGGCCACAATCGTGGCCAGCGCCTAACCCTCTTTGTCACGATTGTGGCCTAATGTGTACGATTGTGGCCTGATTGGTAGCTCTCTGTGCCCAAAGTGAACGATCGTGGCTTGGCTGCTCTGGCTCATCCCTTTCTGTCACGATCATGGGCTATGCTTTTCTTTTTTTCCCCCAGAACTCTTTGTAACTTCTCCGTTCTTTTCCATTTACCCTGAAACACCAACAAACACATCACGGTACCTCAAAAATATAACAATTAAGCTCAAATACTCATACTAACCCATAAAAAAACTTAGACACATAAATTAACACAATTAAAACCTAAATAAACACTCAACAGTTAAATTCATACTAAATACATGACAAATTAATAAAACACAATGCAAATGACAACTATCAACATCCCCATACTTAAATGTTTGCTTGTCTTGAAGTAAACAAAACAACAAACATAACAAACACGAAACACACAATGAAAAAAATGAGACAATGGCTGCAACTTCATGAAATAAATTTAATCTCGAATACAATCTGACAAGTTATATCTAATCACTAACCTGCAAAATCTAATGGCTTTAACTAAATGTACAAGTTAATCGGGATCTAAGTGCTAATTCAATTTCCCTTTTCAATTGTACACACACATTAATAATTCTTTGGTCCTTCAGACTTTGTAACTATTCCTAATTACATTTTCATGAAAATTCGAGCTTATTACAAGTCCGATAGGTTTTTATTAAGAACACATTTTTTTTACAAACGGACTTAGTCTTTTAATCGTAGGCAAACATTGGTGATGAATGTTGATCCGATTACTCGAC
Organism: Erythroxylum longipes; assembly: GCA_027563885.1. Lineage (NCBI taxonomy): Eukaryota > Viridiplantae > Streptophyta > Magnoliopsida > Malpighiales > Erythroxylaceae > Erythroxylum > Erythroxylum longipes. Next base: position 2,307 of record JAOQMS010042538.1, read on the forward strand.
TAATTCCTTTTATTAGATAGCTTGGTTGAAACATCATTATAGCCTTTTAATGTGAAGGCATACATTTATGATGCGTGTTGATCTAGTTACTCAACTATTATAACGTTTTTAACTGGCCACTAACTCTATTTATAACTCAAAGGTCAGCAAAATAGTGATTTATTAACAAAATATACATTTTTTTTCTACCTTGTTGTTTTTAGCTATTCGTTTTCATGAAAAATACTAGTTAAGCTTCTTAAGTTAAAGGGGCTCAAATTATGAATGAATGTGATAACCTGGAGGATGCTAAATTTACACTAAGGCCTAATTAAGCTCTATATTTATCCAAAGAACTAATTCACTAATTTTGCGAGCTAATGATCATTTACGACCTACTAGACTATGTTCAAAATTAAATGAATTTCACTTCATCTAAACCATTGACACATTCAAACAATTCACATCATGCAACCTAAACAAACTATCGTACAAAATGCAAAGTTCACACTCAAGGTAAAAACACATAACCCTCCCCACACTCGAACAACACATTGTCCTTAATATGAGAAAGGTACACAAACACACCAGGGGGAAATAAAACACAATATACAAAAAATATAAGAATAAAATACTAATAAAAATGAAAAGAAAAGGGTTAGAACACGAAACTATTTATGGTGATAGAGGTGGTGATGGAGATAGTATTAAGAACAAATCCACTTGACATCGAGAGTGTTTCCCTATCTTATAAGTGATTCAAGAGAGCAAAAGAATTGACAATCCAAACTGTTCCAAATCATTCAAAAATTATTTAAGAATTTAAAACAACCCTAACTACACAACAATTTAAATCTAACTACTAAATATGCTAATTTATGGTCATTAGCTTGACCTTTATCCTTTAAAACTCAGCCACGATCAATTATGAGTGGCTTGCTTCCATCCTTGTCATTCAATATCAGTTTTGTAGCCTGTAAGTAAGCTAGAAATTGCAAGATGATCAGAAGAATCTTGATAACATTATGAAAACCAATTAGGCGTAATAATGTCCTTCGTTTAAGTGAACTGTCAATAAAACAAGGAATAACAAAACTCCATGAATCTTTCATTGAATCCAACAGTTTGTCCTGCACGAAGGTGAGTTGCTCTATTTCTTCCTTATTAATCACCTTCGTCTCCTTTGCTTCTTTCGCTTCATGAACAGAGACTTTCATAGCTTTTTCAAACTTGATGGTTGTCATCATCTGTTCTTCATCCTCTTGTTCTTCAGAAGATTTGAACACATCAATTATCCTAATTGAGTTATTAACCTTTAGATTCTTAAATATATCGTTCATATTAAATGTCTCTTCATCATCATCAATCCAAAGGGTAAGGTTCTTTGCATGGACATCTATCCTAGATTTTTCAATGTTCAAACATGGTGTACTAAGATCAGGCAGATAGTATGAGGAGGTTCCATCCTTTCCTTCATCATTTTTCTTGAGTTCTTAGTCTTTTATAAGGTCGGGATTAACTTGATTTATCACTGGTTCTTCTAGCTCTACACCATTCCTAAGTGTGATAGCCTAACAAGGCTCTATTGAATTTACTTGCATACTGCACAGACAATTTTCCACACTTTGATTACAAAATTCCTTGGAAAGCTGGCCTAATTCGAACCTTTAGATTGTGAATAGAAGATGCATGATTCTCTGTTACTTGTTCAAACTTCTTTTCCAATCTCTTCTGGTTCTCTTCCATATCTGTGAGCTTATCCATGATTTTTTCCAATTTGGAATCCCATGAACTGGACTCATCTTGCTAAAATTTTGATAGGTCTTGATTTCCTAAGTGAGTCCTTACATTATTGGACCAATAGAAATCGGGGTAGAAATCAGGGTGGTTTTCTCACCCTGAAGTTTATAGGTTCATGTAAGTATGAGGATTTCCTTAACTAAATTGAGGCTCATTGAATTATGCAAACGTTCCTTGCTCCTTATAATATACATCCTCCATGATCATTCTTTTTATTTCTTCCTGGCATTCAACTCTTCAGGTGTCTTGTCCTCACTTTAAGAAGTATTGATGTGTCTCTATCTTACGCCTAATTTTTTTAAAATTAAAAACAAAAGAGAATGAAATAGCCTTAGACTAAAGAACTAAACTAATAGCCTCCCCGGTAACGACCCTAAAAACTTAATCAAAGGTTACACACACTAAGTTTTAATATTTATCAACCTTGGTAAATTCCGCAAGCGCATGGGACGTTTCGTAGTACCTAAGATATCGATCCCACAAGGAGGGCTAAGTTAGTCCTAAAATCTAAGGTCATACTAAACTACAATAATTCAAAATAAATAACTAATGCAAAAAATAAACCAATAAAATAATTAATTTCAAGAATTGAATTGCAAAAATCTGAACAAGATAACAATTCACACAAACCAATCCCAAAACCAACCTAGAAACTATCAAGTGAGAGAAATGGGATTTTAATCGAAAATTAACAAAAACCTAATTAGTTGTGCAATTATCAAATTAAAGGGTCTAGACGGTCCTAGGGTGAATTACTCTCTTTCGAGTTATAATTCTTAGCCCTAATTGATAATCCCTAATTTAAATTATAAAATTGTGGCATCTCAATTCACAATTTACCAAAAACCTTAGTTCTAAATTATCTAATAACCTACCGGGAACCTATGCTCAATCTCTCGTTACACGATTATACCAGTTTGATTCAATTCTTTACCTATGAAATCACCTAACTCTCGTTAGCCCAATTTGATTATTTTCACTCGGCTCACCATCTTAGTCTATTGCCAAGTTATTAAGAGCAGAATTAAATCACAATTAAATCAATAAAAAAACACAATCAATCAAACTTTATTAATCTCAAAATCAAAATCCCAAAGGTGGGTATAAATAAAAACTCAACATTCAACACAACCTATTCTCAACATCTATTTCAATTCTATACATGAATAAAATTGAAATAACTAGAAAATACATCGGGAATGGAATTGTGGAGGTAGTGACAACGGGAAACCACCTGTTCCGGAAAATACATCGCGTCGAGCTTCTTCTCCTTATTTCTATTCCTTTGTCTCCTTCCTCAATCTATCGATTTCTCTCTAAGCTTTTCCAGAATTGGCTAACGTGAAGGCTCTCCTTTTTAGACTCTTAAAAGCTGTTGCATCTGTCTCATAATGATGTATTTATACTTTGGACGCTTTAGCTTAAATTTGAGGTCAAAATGGTCTAAAAATGTTGCAAAATTTGAGTTTCCAAAAATGTTGCAAATTTTGAGTTTTTAAGTCAGCCTGACGCATGCTAGCCATGATCGTGGCTAGCGCCTAACCCTCTCTGTCATGATCGTGGCCCAATGTGCACGATTGTAGCCTGAATGGAAGCTCTCTGTCACAACTATGCCTAAAGTGAACAATCGTGGCCTAGCTACTCTGGCTCGTTCCTTTCTATCACGATCATGGCCTGCTGTGCCACGATCGTGGGCTATGTTTTTTATTTGCTCGAAACTCTTCTCAACTTCTCCCTTCTTCTCCATTTACCCTTAAACACTAACAAACACATTACGTTACCTCAAAAATATAACAATTAAGCTCAAAGACTTATACTAACCCATAAAAACACTTAAACACATAAACTAACACAATTAAAACCTAAATACACACTCAACACTCAAATTCATACTAAATACATAACAATTTAAACCCTTAAAACAAAATGCAAATGACAACTATCATAGTTCTTTATAGTTCTTGAAAAATGTTTTGGCAATATCCCCCTTCATACATCTGAATAATAACTTGATCTTAAATCTAGTTTAGAGTACTAGTTTGAATCATGCTATTCATTGATTAATTCCTGAATCAAAGGAATGGGGAGCTTGTCTGTTATAGTGTGTTTATTAAGCTTCTTATAGTCCATGCACATTTGCTATAATAATTCCTTTTTCTTTACTAGCACCACTAGAGATGCGTAAGGACTAAGACTTTATCTTATGAACCTTTACTATAATAGCTCTACTACTACCTTCTTTATCACATCTTTCTGCTCCCTTAAGTATCAATAAGGTCTTATATTGATTGAGTCTTCTCCTTCATTCAAATTGATAATATGATATTGGGTGTTTTTTACGGGTAAATATTGAGGTTCTTAGAATAGATTTCCACATTCTGCTTATGAATTTTATACAGTAAATAAGTCTACTCCTTGAGGTTCATGTGTTGTAATTGATGCTCTAAAAGGTACATCAGTTGCATCATACATAACACTCCTAATTTAGAACCTTTGAGCATCTTGTTTACCCCTTTGCTAGAAAATCATCTAGTCCTTTTGGTCTGAATTTCCCAATAATGTAACTAGCTACCCTCCTAAGTGAACATTATGGACCTCTTCGTGATGTTACATAACACATTATTTAATATTGCTAGCCACTACACCTTTAGTACTAAGTCGTAACTTCCTAGGGAAATAATCAAGGCGTATATTTTGAAGGACTCCCTTTATATCCCTTATACTTGGCAATTTAGCTTAAACCCTCCTCTTAATATGATTTAAATGCCCAATATGTTCTCGAAATGTCCTTAACTTCTTCTTGCTATCGCCTCATTTAAGAAATTATGGGTACTTTCGTCATCAATCAGTAGTTATATAGGTTTCTTTTAGTGGTAACCTCTTACAATCATTTTCTTGTAATCATCTTGATCCTTCACTCCTATTTTTTCTTAGAAAGATATATTAAGGGTCCCTTTTACTTCTTCATCTTCCCTAATTTGTTCTTCTAATTCCTCTTTGATTTTATTATCCCTTTCTACCATTTTTATCTTAAATTTTCTCCTTTTGCACTTATATTTAGGGATATACCACTTATCACACCAAAAGTATGACCCTTTATCCCCCTTCTCATCAAACTCCTTGCTACTTACTGTTTTGTTCAAATTGGGTATTGATTAAGATTGTCTCATGTTGTCGTTTCTTAAAATCCTAGGATAAGAAAATTTTTCTTATCAGTCTACGCCCTAATCCCTACAATAGGTTGAGCCCCTCATTTAGCGCTGATACAGTTAATAGATCCTAGTTTAAGGGTCACTCTATGGCTTCTCCTTATGGCTAAGGTGATGGAATACACTACTAGTCCAACTTCTTATTTCCTTTACAACAAATACGATTGTTATGGACTTTGGGACTCTATAAGCTTGACAGTGACTTTTAGTTCTAATTTTAGTCCTTTGTAGAAAAAACTTATCATATATTATTCAGAGAGGGATGGCTTATTGAAATATTTGTTAAACTAAGTATAGTAGACTTGAACCGAGTCTTCTTACTTGAATTTCTCAAAATCACCCATCAACTCGTCAAATCTCTTTATTGAACCTTTGTTTAATAATGTTAACAAACTTCTCCCATTATCTACGTTCCTTCCTCAAACTATTTTTTTATCACTAGTTGACACTATTTTTATGCCACTTTTTAAGGATGCATCATAACAATTCTCACTTACACTTATACAACCATCCTTTTTATCCACTTCCTTCAAGAACATTAGGAAATCAATTCCACTAAACCATAAAGGAGCTATATGTACTTCAATTTCTAACAATATTTTTGTAGGGATTGTCACATGTTCCTTCTTAGTTGAGTTATATTTCTCTGATGGTATGCATAAGATTATAGAATATAGTCTTTAAATCTCCCAAATTCTTTTTTTATATGTTGGTTCAACTTTGTTTCTTCATTATCAACCTCTCGTTTTGCACTTGATTTTGAAGTAAGATCTATAAATTCCTCTTCAATCCTTCCGAGTTCAACTACTTTAGTCCCTTATATCATACTAACATTTCGTTGATAATTGTTAGGTTTGATACTAAGTTGTTACATGAAAAATGATAATGGCGATGAATATTATAATTACCACAAAAGTTTTGAAGGAGAAGATGACTTAAGAGAGAGAGATAAGGGGAGACAGAATTAAGGACAAAATAACTTGATTTCATTTATGAAATTCATGTAAGTTGTTGCAATGATATAAGACAACAAAAACTGACAATTCACTACATGTAAGGCTATACAATTACATTTAATTATAATGACACACGTCACTTAAGTATTTATATTATATATTGCTATATGTGTCTCGTATATGACTTCGTTTGGTTCCCTTCTCAACTATATTTTGTTTACTCTTTATAGCCGTTAGTTCTCACCTTTTTTAACTCCTTCCATAACAGAGGATGGGCTTACAAAAAATGTAAGTTAATTTTCTTTATTTTTAATTTAATTATCTAACATGGTCATTAGTATTTCTATTTCTACCACTTACATGTCATACCAGTGTCATTAACTTTGGGGTTAACAACGAGCTATTATTGTCACTAATTCAAAGTTCAACATTTGATCACTACTTTTGGTAGTTCTGGATAAAATTGAAAATTGGATAAAGGTCAAAATTTTTAATATAATTTATCCCAACTTTTATGCTATTCCATATTGAATTTTACTTTTTAGGGAGTATGTTTAATTAACTTGATATGTTACAAACTTCATATAGTGTTGCAAGTAGATAGTAGAATGAAATGATAATTCCTTCTAAGGCTAAAAGTAAGGAAAATATGTACCATTATTTATTGAACTAATATAAATTCAAATATTTTGTTAACTAAATTGTGTTTTGTCTTCTTTTTTTACTTATATTCCATTTTTGCTCTATAAATAGGGATGGAAAAATAGCTCAGGCCTAACTTGATCCAAATCGACCTAGCCCAAAAGCTCAACATTTTAAAGATTTGTGTTTGAGATGGCAACTCAACTGCTTTATGTAATCACCTTCCTCATTTTTATTTTCTCATTTGTAATATAGAAATTTAGAACTAGATGCTTTATTTATATAATCACATTTCTCTTCCTTGTCTTCCCTCTTTCAATATGGAATTTAGGAACTTATAGATTGATTTTCACATTGAAAGCAAGAAGACAAGAAGGATGAAGGTGATTATGTAAATAAAGCATCTAGTTTCCCAATTCCTATATCGAAAATGAGTAGACAAAGGGAAGGAAGGTGATGGTATAAATAAAGCATCTGATTAAAATTCCCATATCAAAAATGAGTAGACAAGGAGAAAAAAAGTAATTGTATAAATAAAGCATCTAATCTTTGCCTCAATCATAAATCTTCTAAAAGGTTAAGACTTTTGACTTGAATTACTCAAATGGACTTTGGAATATTTAATATTAATCTAAAAGGTCAAACTTTAAGATTTGACTAAGCCTAAATGAGATTTGGATCATTTAATATTTCATTATAAGGATTGAAATTTTGGGCCTAAATTGACCCAATGTGGGTTGATCTAACATGATCAAACTTTTCTTTAATTAAAGCATTAGACTTGAGATCAAGCCATGCTATTGGGATCAAATTATAATTCTTACTAGACATAGAGTTTAAAAAAAAATTCAAATCAATCTCAAGTTAATAAGGGCTTAAGTTTGACCCGACTCTATTTCCATTCCTATTTATAAAGCTATGTAAGTCCTAACTTAACCTTCCAGTTTATTTCATACCATACCAAGCCAAATTTCTTTAAATTTTAAAGTTGATATCATGATGACATTTGAACATTTAAACAATGCTGACATAAGAATGTAGAGCTTAGATTGAGTTTACACCTTCATTCACCTCCCCCTTCTCTGCTCCTCCAGCTGAAGCTCTCTCTTCTTCATCTTCACCCTTGTTCATCTGCAAATCAACTTTTCTCTTTCCTCCATCCTCCTTCCTACACCTCCTTCAGACCAAGGGTAGAGCTATCCTTCCTTCACAAAACCTTTTCTCGCCCTCTTCACATTATCGTTTCTGGACCAACATTTTCTGCTCCATCCTCTACACTTTAGCTACCTTACCAAAATTAGGCTTCTTTCTCATAATATCTGACCTCACACCTCCCAACCTCACTGATTTTCCCCCTTTTTTCCTCGTGCATTTCACCATCCTCCTCTACTGAATCACCCCCAGATATGCCATAAGCTAACCCAAAACCTAACATCCATTTCCTTCATCCTCATCTTCATCCTCTATCAAGCCCCCTGCTATCCAAAACCTCGACCTTGCCTCCAATACTTGGAGGAAAGAACCTACCTCAGTTACTCCTGCCTAAACCAACCACAACAGCTCACTAGAACATTGGGGGAACTAGGAGAACCTAGAAACAGGTTGTAGAGGAAAGCTCTAAATCCTCTCTTTTCTACAGTCCCTTAGTGGAAGTTGATGGGAAGTTGTTGGTGGTCCCCAGTCTTGACATCTTACAGGAGGGAGCAAAAACTTGGGAAGTAGCGATCATTGGCTTCTTTATGGATAAATGCCTACCTATTCCTGTAATACACGCATAAGTTTAAAGAAACCAGAAAGGAAGAGGTATACAAGAGGTTATGTTAATAGAAAATGACACCATCATTTTTACATTTAGCGCAAAATCAGAGGCTTAAAAAGTGATAGAAGAAGGACCGTGGCACATCTCATAACTTCCATTATTTCTCCAAAATTGGAAGAGACAAAATCAGAGTTAAGAACATACCTTATCAATGGGTGAACATCCACAATATTCCACTGGAATATTGGGCCACTAAAGGACTAAGCTCGTTAGCTAGCTACTTGGGAAAACCAGTATGTATGGATGAGAATACAGCTTTGAGGAAATGGGTTGGCTATGCTAGATTTTGTGTGAGCATGGGTATTTCAAAGGAGATGAAAGATTATATTTCCATTTTAAGGGTGGTAGATGGATATTCCCTAAAGAAGGATAAAGTCATGGTTACTTATCGTTGGAAACCTTCCCTACAAGTTTAAGGCAAAACATGGAAACTAACAGGGAAAGTTTTTATTAGGGGAGATTATGGAGAATTGATGGGGCTAGATGAGAATAATACAGAGGGGAAAACAGAAACTGATGAAATTGAAGTGTAGAAAAGGATACCGGTGGATCAGGAATTGAATATTTAAATAGATGGAAATCAACCCTATATGGCTAAGGGGGATCAAACTAAACATAATTTCGAGGATTGACAGCACATATGGTTGGTAACAAAAAATGGGACAGCACAACAACTAGAGGGAGGGGCAGAAATTGATAACCGTATTACAGATAAAGAAGAGTTGCAGAATGGAAATCCCCTAGGATTTCAGCAACAGGTTGCCACCTAAGTGCACAATAATCAGATCTCTTGAATTAGGTGGAAAATTAGGAAGAAAAGATGGAATAAGTACAAACTAGAAAGAGAAATCAGAGCAGTAGGAAAGGATCAAAAAGTAAAATTATTACTACATGACATTTCTAGTTTGGAATGTTAGAGGAATAAATAACCCTTCAAAGCTTAATGCCTTAAAAGAGTTTATCTGGCATGAGAAGCTTAAATTATTTTGTCTTTTAGAAACAAAAATTACACTTGTAAACCTAAATAAGTTAGATTGTTTTAGGAGTTAATGGAAGATAAAATCTAATTATCAATACCATAGGTATGGAAAAATCATCACAGTCTATGATGAGGATTTTATAGAGGTGGAGGTTTTGGAAGCAAGTGAGCAATTTATGCATTAAAAAATGACTTTCAAAATGGAACATACTTCAGTGTTGGCTGCCTTTGTCTATGTTTATAACACTGCATTTCAAAGAATGGACTTATGGAATTCTATAAGAAGATTTAAAGGAACAACTTCATAAGTGGTGATTTCAACTATACTATTTATCAATCTGAAGTTAAAGAGAACTGTAATTTGCACAAATACAATACCGACTTGCTAGATTACACCAAAGATGTGGAAATTTCTAACTTAAAATATGAGGGTCATAGATTTACTTAGAGCAACAAGAAGAGCTCTAATTGTCTCATTAGAAAGAAATTGGATGGGACTTTGGTAAAGATGAAGTGGTTAACAACCTTTCCAAATAGTAAAGCCATGTTTTTAGACCTAGGGTTCTCAGACCATAACCCAATCAAGGTGGACAACCTATTGAAAAAGGTTTATTTGAAACACCCTTTTAGGTTTAACAATTTCCTAATCAATGTAGAAGGTTTCCAAGAAGCAGTTAGCAAGGGATTAGATGTAGAAGTAATTTTTACTAAACAATTTATCTGTTTGCAAAAACTAAAGACTATAAAGCAAGAATTGAAGAGAGTAAATGGAAGTAGGGGTCTTAGCACAGTGCAAGTGCTAGAAGCTACTAGGCATCGACTCTCACTCCTATAGAAATCACTGGATGATAATTCTGTTGATTTGATTATTGTGAAAGAGGAAAAGGAGGCCCTGAAGTCCTACATGTAAGTAGTTGATAAATACTGCTCATTATTAAGACAACGGTCTAGAGTCAACCGGATTAGGGAAGGAGATAGATGCACTAGGTTTTTCTTCAATACCATTAAAGCAAAGAGAAATGTAAACAACATTAATTTGATAAAATGGAATCAGGGGAGATCTTATATGAGCAAGCTAAAATTGCTCATGATGTTTTGAAACACTTCCAAAAGATCCTAGGATCTGAGGGTAATACTAGCTCTTGAAGTGCAGATCTCAGTACGTTTATTTCTGCTAAAATTCTTGAAGATCAAGCGGATCTTTTAATCTGGCAAGTCACAAATCAAGAGATAGAAGCAGCAGTATTAAAATGAATGGTTCAAAGGCTCCTAGACTAGATGGCCTGAATGGATTCTTCTATCAAAAAACTTGGGACATAATAGGGAAAATTATGAAAGAAGTAGTGCATGAATTATTTAAAAAAGCAGTAATCCTCAAAGAGATCAACAAGACTTCCTTGTGTTTGATTCCAAAAACTCATAACACTACTACATGGAACAATTTCACACCTATCACTTGTACTAAATTCAGTTACAAGATTATTGCTAAAATATTAGCCAACAGATTGAAATCTGTGCTACACTACATCATCAGTGAAAATCAAGGAGCATTCTTAAGTAAGCGGAATTGTAACACCCCACTCCCGCTGGACCCAAACCCGATATCTACGGTGATATCCGAGTCCGTGCCCTGCGAGGGTGGTGCATCACATCACTAAACATTCAAACAATCAGAGTCGGTAAATTTTTTTTAAAACCACATATCATAAAGATACAGAAAGCTGATAACCAAAACGTTCCATTTTATTTTATAACTATTTGATACAAAACAATGTAGTCAATAGAAACTTTTATTAGCCACTTTGGGCCCATTTCAAATTACAACAATACAATCATTTTTAGTTTCTCAAAATTAATACAAACTGTAATGTTCGATTAC
>JAOQMS010042539.1:0-13567 GCA_027563885.1 Erythroxylum longipes
GTGCAAATATCCTTAGACTTGAGGTATTCAAGGATATCTTGGATATAAATCCTATGCTTTGACACCATTCCTTGTTAGATCAAAACGAGGTCGCTCTTAAGGTAGTGATTGGGATCTATTTATGTTGAAAGATAATTGGGTAGTCAATAAAGGATTCAATACTCCTGATAGAAGGAGATGATACCCATGACCTCTTGTTGGGGTCATTACTAGGGAGTTCTGGCTAGAGCAGGTATTTTTTATGAAGAGGGTCTTCAATAACACATATGAGTAATGAGATTCGAGAATAAGAACTAACATCACTTGGACTAGATGTGACGTAGTCAGTCTAGTAGGAGTTGACACATATGCCATACTCTTAACAAAGTGGGGTATAGTACGATGAAAGGACGAATTGCATGGTAATTGTCTATGGAAAGGTTCATAAGTTGTATAATTAACTATCAAAGAATTTGCGTGTTAATCCACTTATATTCCAACAAAGAGGCATCATGATGTGTTTGAATTAAAAGTTAATTCAAGTGCCTAAAATAGTCAGGAACCTAATGTCACATGCATAAAAGATCAGATGAAAAAAAGTATGTATGACCTATTTTAAGCAGGCCACGATTGTGCATCATCAGGACACGATCGTGGCCTAAGGTGAGATATGCCACGATTGTGGCCAACATCGTGACAGAGGCCCTAAAATGAGATATAAGTGAGTTCTTCACTTATGTATACGAGCAACTTTCACTTCTTAATCACTTAATAAATAGAGAAAGGGGTTCTGGAAGTGTTCTAGAGAGAGTGAGAAGATTTCTTGAGTTATCTTCTTGTAATTTATGCAAATGTTGTATAAATCAACATGCATGCAAGATAACCTTGATCTATCTTCTATCATATTGAACATCTACTTGAATTCATCAAGTTTGGTGTTGTAAAACCCTTACACATTGTTTCATCTTCCTTCTTTGCGAGTTCTTCGGTGATTAAGGAAGGGTTTGGTGTTTGCCACAACCCAAACAAGGAGAAGAAATAAGAAAGGAGGAGATACACAAGGTAAAAAGGTTTTGTCATTTCATGTTCTTTACATATCCTTGCATGCATGTGAGATTCTGTGATTTCCGGGTTGTCATGGTTTCGGAATCTTGATTTCGACACTTCTGCTACATCCACATGTATGTGATGCATGTAACTATGGCTAACCCAACAAAATCAATACTAGGGTGCTTTCATGTGATGTAAGTAGATTTAAATGAGATCTTGAATGACCCTAGTTGATAAGAAATGAGGTGAATAAAGTAAGTAATGTTGAACGCCGGACCAAGTTCGATGATTAATGTGAATGAGAAAGTGAATGCGAATGCATTGGACTGAACATGGTGATTGAATATGTGCAAGGCATTTATTCCATGAATGCATGAAATATAAAGGCAGTTGTGACCAGAGTCTCCAGTGAAAAAAGAGCTTAAAGCTCAGACATTTGTGGTAAGAGCCTAAGGCTCAATGTATAAAGAACCCTGTATCCCCAATGGATAAGGAACAATATGATAGAGCCTCGTATCCACAATGGATACAGGATAGTGAAAAGGGCACTCGGTCATAACAATGTAATAAATGAATTCGAGTCTCATAGACATTGCATACACATGCGATATGAATAAATGGAATGATTGCAATGTTTTAAGGATTTTTATTTGTGTGAAATGTTTGAATACTTATCGATAAACATGTTTGGCATGATAGCAATGAAATAATGAATTATATGGTTTTTGAAATGTTACAGTTATGAACAAAGTGTTTCGTGATATCATATGATAATCGAGATGACGTGAATTATTTGATAACATGAATTATTGTGATACATGATGATAGTTGTGATTTGCATGATGTTTTGAGGTGTAATATAGTAATTATTTATTGTTAAATTGAGAGTTAAGTATGTGTTTATGTGTTAATTATATTAGTTTGTATGTTTATATGTTTTTTATGGGTTAGTATGAATCCTTGAGCTTAATTGTTATTTTTTAGGTACTTTGATGTGTATGTTAGTGTTGCAGGGTAAACGGGGAAGAATGATGAATATTTGAAGAGTTTCGAGCTAAAAGACATAGGTCACGATCATGCATAGAAGCCACAATCGTGACAGAGAAGGAATAGCTAGAAGTACCCAGGCCAAGATCGTGACAGAGAGCATCAAGTCAAGCCATGATTGTGCACTTCAGGCCATGATCATGACAGAAAGGATAAATCACCAGCCACGATCGTGTCGATCGTGCACTGTGTCAAGCTGACACGAAAACTCAAATTTTGAGTGATTTTTTAGATCATTTCGACCCTGAGTTTGACTTAGGGCTATTACAGAATAAATAGCACACTACAAGACAACCGCTGACAGACATTAGAGGGTGAAGAAGAGTCAAGCAAAACAAGAAGATTCTGTAAAAATCCAAGAGGAACCTAGATAGAAATCGAGCGATTGAGGAAGGAGACGAAGGAAGAGAGGCACAAGATACGTTTGACGCGAAGTAGTTCCCAGAACAAGCGGTTTCCCATAGTCGTGACCTCCGATATTCATTCCTATAATATTTTTCTATTTTTGTTTCGATTTCATTGATTTATGAGATTGAATATTGATTGGAATTGCTATTTTTAAGTGTTGATCTTTTGTTTAAACTCACTTTTGGGTTTTGATGGTCTTTTATTTTGATTTAATTGTGATTCAATTTCGATTCTTCATAACTTGGCAATAAACTGAGAGGGTGATCTTGAAAAATAATCGATTTGGACTAACGAGAGTTAGATAAATCGATAAGTAGAGAGTTGAATCAAATTGGTAGAGTCTTGTAATGAGAGATCGAGCATAGATTCCCGGTACTATCTGCCAAATCTTAGTACACCATGTTTGAACATCGAAAAATCTAGGATAGATGTTCATGCAAATAACCTACCCTTTGGATTAATGATGATGAAAAGATATTCAACATAAATGATATAATTAAGAATTTGAAGGTTTGTAGCTCATTCAGGATAATTGATGTGTTCGAATCTTCTGAGTAATGTAAGGACGAAGAACAGATGATAACGAACACCCAGTTTGAAGAAGCTATGGAAGTATATGTTCAAAAAGCTCAAGAATAAGAGGAGATAAGGGCAAATGAGAAAGACCTAAGTAGAGAACAACTCACCCTCTTACTAGGCAAACTACTGGATTCCATGGAAGATTCAGGGAGTTTTGTTATTCCCTATTTTGTTGATACTTCGCTAAAAAAAGGATATTACTGAGCTTTATTGGTTTTCATAATTTTATTAATATTGTCTTTCTGATCATTTTGCAATTTTTAGCTTACTCACAAGCTACAAAATTGATGTTAAACGAGAAGGGTGGAAGCAAGCCACTCATAATTGATCTTGGTTAAGTTTTAAAGGATAAAAGTCAAGCTAATGACCATAAATTAGTGCATTTAGTAGTAGATTTAAATTGTTGTATAGTTAGGTTTGTTTTAAATTCTTAAATAATTCTTGAATGATTTCGAACGGTTTGGAGTGCTAATTCTTTTGCTCTCTTGAATCATTTATAAGATAGGGAAACACTCTCAATGTCTAGTGGATTTGGTCTCAACACTAGCGCCATCACCACCTTCATCTCCATAGGATTTATGTCTAGCCCAATTTTTCCATTCATTTTTTTCTTTTCCACATTAGCCTTCAATTCTATTTTGTTTCTATTTTTATTTTTGTTTTTATTTTTATTTCTATTTTTAGTGTTAATTTTGTCTGTTCTTTGTTACTTTAATTTTTGTCTTTATCCTTCGTTCATGTGTTTGTGTGTGCGTCCTTCTCACATTGAGGACAATGTGTTGTTCAAGTGTGGTGAGGGGATTGTGTGTTTTATTTTGAATGTGATTTTGCATACTCTATGATAGCATCAGGTTAAATTGTGTGAAGTGTGTGAATGTGTCAATGGCTTAGATTGAGTGAAATTTATTTAATTTTGGATATAGTTTATTAGGTTGTGAACGATTGTTAACCTGTGAAATTAGTGAATTAGGGGGCCTTTGGATGAATATACAGCCTAATTAGGACTCAGTGTAAATTTAGCACCCTCTAAATTGTCGCATTCATTCATAACTTGAGGTCTTTTAGGTTAAGTAACTTAACTAGTATTTTTCATGAAAACGAATAGCCAAAAGCAACAAGGTAGGTAACAAATTTTTTTTGATTTTTTAGTAAATCACTATTATGCTGAGCTTCAGGTTATAAATAAAGCTAGTAGCCAGTTGAAAATGTGATGTGGCTGAGTAACCAGATCGACACGCATCATAAATGTATGACTTCGCGTAAAAGGACTATAATGATGTTTCAACCAAGCTGTTTAATGAAATGACTTAATTAAGTAATCGGATCGACAGTCATCACAATGCCTTTGAGTAAAAGACTAAGTCTAGGTTTAAAAAAATGTTTGTTTAGAAAAAATCTACCAGACTTGTAATAAGCTCAAATTTTCATGAAAATATACTTAGGAACAGTTAAAAAGTCTGAGAAGCCAAAAATTATTAATGTGTATGTACAATTGAAAAGGGTTAATAAGTTAACATTTAGGTCTCGATTAAGTGGTACATTTAGTTCAAACACCTAGACACATATTTTGTTTGTTAATGGTTTGACATAATTGAATGATTGTGTCCAAGTTTAAAGTTATTTCATGAAGTCAGAGCCATTGCCTCATTATTGCATTGTATGTTTTGTTGTTTTGTTTTCTTGAGGATAAGCAAACGTTTAAGTGTGGGGATGTTGATAGTTGCATTTTGCATGATGTTTTAGGGTGTAATCTGGTAAGTATTTAGTGTTAAATTGTGAGTTAAGTGTGAGTTTATGTGTTAATTATGTTAGTTTGTATGTTTATGTGTTTTTTATAGGTTAGTATGAATCCTTGAGCTTAATTGTTATATTTTTTGGCACTTTGATGTGTGTGTTTGTGTTGCAGAGTAAACGGGGAAGAACGATGAAGATTTGATGTGTCGGGCTGACACAAAAACTCAAATTTTGAGTGATTTTTCAGACCGTTTTGATCCCAAGTTTGACCTAGGGCTACAACAGAATAAATAACATACTACAAGACAGCCAATAGGAAGACATTAGAGGGTGAAAAAGAGTCGAGCAAAATAGGAAGATTCTGCAAAAATCTAAGAGGAACCTAGATAGAAATCGAGAGATTGAGGAAGCAGACAAAGGAAGAGAGGCACGAAGATACGTTAGACGTGAAGTACTTCCCAAAATAGGCAGTTTCTTGCAATCGCGACCTCTGAGATTCATTCTGATAGTATTTTTCTATTTTTATTTCAATTTCATTGATGTCTGAGATTGAATTTTGATTAGAATTGCTATTGTTGAGTGTTGATCTTTTGTCTAAACTCACCTTCGGGTTTTTTATTCTTGAGATTAATAAAGTTTATTTGATGGTGTTTATTTCGATTTAATTGTGATTCAATTTTGATTCTTCATAACTTGGCAAAAAACTGAGAGGGTGAGCTGGTAAAAATCATCTATTTAGACTAACAAGTGTTAGGTAAATTGATAGGTAGAGACTTGAATCAAACTAGTAGAGTCGTATAACGAGAGATCGAGCATAAATTCCTAGTAGGTTAATAGACAAATTTAGAACAAATTTAGGTTTTGGACCAATTGCAGATTGAGAGATCGCAATTCCCATAATTTGAATTAGGCTTTATCAATTAAGGTTAAGAATTATAACTCGAGAGAGAGTAATTCACCCTAGGACTATCTAGGAGCATTAAATCAGAAATGGCATAATTGGTAGATTTTCTTTAATTTTGAATTGAATCCCCCTTTCTCTCACTTGGTTATTTCTAGGTTGGGTTTCGGATTATTTGTGTGGTTTTCAAGTTTGTTCAATCTTGTAGCACTTTAATTTCTCATATTTGATTATTGATTGATTTATTTTTGCATTAGTTGTTTAATTAGGTCTATTACGAACTTAACTGCCTTTAGAGTTTAGGACTATTTCCCTTCCTCATGGGATCGACACCTTAGGTACTACGCGAACGACCTGTGTGTTTGCGATAATTACCGAGGTTATAATTAGTAAAACTTAGCACCTGTAACCTTGAGCGAACACATGACAAGAGTGAACCATCGAGGATGGTTACTCAACTGAGTTCACAAAACTCACCCAAATTTGGAACATATTTTTCAGGCTCAAAGGATACACCTAGTTAAACCAATTGGAGTCTAATCACTGCCTTTTGAGCAAGAGTTAGAGGTCGGGATTAGTAGGCATTTGTATATATTTTCTATAAATTTAGTAGTAATTATTGTATTTCGCAAGCTTCATTCATTATATAAATGAATTATGTTTGTAATAACAGTTTGATCAAATACATTTTTGTATTTGTAATGAGCCCAAAAGATTATTGAAATTTCGATAATGTGTTTAATGCTTGATCAAATGTGAGTTTGTAATGACAATGGTAATTGGTGATGTTTTAAATAAAATAAAATGGGCTGAAACGATGATGAGTTTTTCTAAAAATGCATGTGCTATGTGAAAATTTTTCATGGTTATGATTGACTGACTATCCTAGTACACCACCCCTGTAGAGTGTATTTTCGAATACGGTCTATGTGTTTGTAGGGATAATTGTTTAATGCGTGGCACAATTTTTGGGAATTGAGTAGAATTTGGAAGAAAATTTGAAGTTTGAAATTTTTAGAGCTTTCGTACGCTTAAAGTCTAGAGAGAAAAAGTGAAAATGAAAGTGAATATAAAAGTGAAGTTAGAACTGAATATATAGGTCGTAAAAAGGGTAAAATGGTAAAAATTTCTTAAAGGAATACGTCCTCCCTCTTTATTGCTTAATCGCAGGCCACGATCATGGCCTAGCTTTCCCACCCTTCTTGATTTTTTCTTCGTTTGTTTTTTCCCAAATCTTTTCAATTTCAGTTCTTAATACTTTTGTGGCCCCTTTTCACCTCTTTTTTCTTACTTGATGATTCATCCACTTTATTTCTTTCTTGATTTTATTCAAAACAAAAATAATCCTAACTACAGAATTCAAACGTTCTAATAAAAACAATCAAAGAAACTAATTTTTCTATGGGTTGTCTCCTATGCAGCGCTTCTTTTAACGTCGGTAGTTCGACGCTCCTTTAAGCTCACTATGGTCGGAATGAATGGTGCAATGGTAGCGTAGTCATTAATCTCAAAGTTTGAATGTTAGCCACCATGCTACAGTTTCCACCTTCTTTGCAATTCTCTTTTCCTTGCCTTCTTCTTCACGAGCGCTTTTTCCAAAATGCATTCCCAGGATCCTCAATATCCTCCCATTTGCCTCAAGGTTCAGGTTCTTTGCTATTCTTTGGAGGTAAAGGAGATCTGTAATCTTTTCATGACACTTAGAAGGTTAATTGCTTTTTTCCTATCCTTAGAGTTAATTCGCCCCCATCAATGTCAACAATTGAACGAGCAGTGGCCAGAAATGGTCATCTAAGAACTATCGTGGTCTCCACGTCTTCTCTAATGTCCAATATGTAGAAGTCTCTGGGAAAGTTATATTTGTCAACTTTTACTTGCACATCCTTTATAATCCCCATCAGTTTGTACACCGCTTTGTCAGTCGTCTTTGCTAAAAACTTAGTGGGTACTAACTCTCTTATCCCTAACTTCAGACTAAAGGTGTAGGGCATCATGTTTATACTCGTTCCTAGATCCGTGAATGCCCTGTTTGTGATGATTCTATTGATACTATAGGGGATGAAAAAGTCTCCTAGGTCCTCTTTCTTCTTTGTGATGTTAGGGTCTTTTTCCGACATTCGCTCATTAACCTTCATCTTGATAGATTCCTTCATTGTGAGCTTCATCTGTACTTGTTCCGTCACTTCCTTAATCTTATTTGATTCAATCTCCTGTAGGTTCCTCACTGCCCTCTTTGCATATTACTCCTGCTGAGCTGAAATAGGGAATGGAAATACACGTCGAGTTGACTTAATTGACTTGATCACTGGCTCACCTGGAAGGTCTTCTTAACCTTCTAGTTTATCTCCTTCTTCCTACATTTGTTCTAGTTCCTCATCCTGGGTCTGACTTATAACCGTGATATGTTCCTTTAGGTTAGACTCGATGTTGCTTGAAAGAGTTCCAGCATTCTGAGTAGACATTTCCTTTACTAATTGGCCTACTTGGACTTCCAGATTTTGTATGGACAAGGCATGGTTCTTCATTACTTGTTCAAATTTTTTCTTGAGCCTCCTATGTGCCTCCGATCTTATCCAAAAGCTCGTCTAACTTTGATTCCATTAAGCTTGCTTTATCCTACTGAAAGATCAATTGTCCCTGAGTCCTGAACTGTCTGCCAGTGTTGTTCGACCAGGAGAAGTTAGGGTGTTCTTCCACTCAGGGTTGTAAGTGTTGGAGTAGGGATTGTTACCCCCTCCTCATCCATATTGCACTCCCATGTAGTTTACTTGCTCTTGATTGTCTTCCTTTATTAAGTAGCAGTCCACGGTATCATGGTCTAACCATCCACAGAGCTCACATTTTAAATGTACGACCTGCACCAAAGCTAAGTATGACGGCTTGATGCTATTGAGCTATCGCGTCAAGTTGTCGATATTCACTTGCATCTTAGTCATTTGATCGACTGCGACGATTCCCTTCTGCTCTATAAAGGTAGCTGGTTGCCTACCCCGTTCATTCGTCCACAAACAATTATTGCTAGCCATCACCTCAATCAGTTGCTCTGCTTCATCAACAGTCTTTTGTATTAAAGATCCATTTGAAGCTGTGTCGATTGTGTCTCTTATCGGTGGGTTGACTCCATTATAAAAAATTTGCCATAGGAACTCCTTGGGTAGGTTGTGGTGTGGGCACTTCATTTACAAATCATTATATCTTTCCTATGCTTCGTAGATTGATTTCCCGTTACCTTACTAAAAATTGGTGATTTCCATAATAATCTTCGTCGTCTTAGTCAACAGGAAATACTTGTCCAAAAAGGTACAAACCAACTGATCCTATGTCGTAAAGTTGACTGGGCTCTGTCTTAGTCAGTGAATGGTATCAAGCCTTTACTTTGTCTCTAAGGGTAAAGGGAAACAGTCTGATTCGTATTGCATCTTCTGAAATCTGATGATACTGGAAAGGATCACAGATCTCGAGGAAATTAACTATGTGCGCATTTAGGTCCTCATTATCCAATCCATAAAATTGCACATTCTATTGAAGTATGTTGAGAAGTGTGGGTTTAATCTCGAACTAGGCCGCTGAAATAGGCAGCCTAGCTACTCCTTGGTTCGTCACATTAAACCCCGTCCTCATGAAGTCCATTAGGGTCCTCTGTTACCGTCCTTGGTTCACTCCATCGTCCATATTTTGTTGAAACTCCTTGGCCATTGTTGATTTTCTGATCTCTTCTTCTCATTCTTGTCGAGCTTTCCTAAGGGTTCATTCTAGTCGAGTGATATCTAAATCTAAAGTTTCCGTTGCATGACTTGAACCTCTCGTGACTCTTATGTTTATGCATGAGAATAATTTTTTAAAAATTAAAAAAATTAAAAACTAATGCAATGCCTTAAACTATAGAACTAAACTATCAACTCCTCAGAAACAACTCCAAAAACTTGGTCGACGGTTTATTTATGCTAAGTTTTAATATTTATAACCTCGATAATACTGTAAGCGCACGAATCATTCGTGTAGTACCTAAGGTATTGATCCCATGAGGAGGAGTAATTTAATCCTAAAATCTAAGGCTTGACTCAAATTCGCAATAAATCAAAATAACAAACTAATTCAGAAAATTAATCAACTAAGCAATCAATCTCAAGAATTAAATTCAGAAATTATAAACAAGATAGAAAATTGCATAACCCAATCAAGAATCAACCTAGGAACTAACAATTGAGAGAAAGGGGTTTTAATTTGACTTTAATGAAAATCTAATTGATTATGAAATTATCGATTTACCGGGTCTAGACGGTTTTAGGGTGGATTACTCTCTGTCGAGTTATAATCTTTAACCTTAATTAATAATCCCTAATTAGATTATGGAATTGTAATCTCTCAATTCACAATTTACCCAAAATATAATTTAGTTCTGAAATTGTCTAATAACCTACTGAAACCTATGCACGATCTCTCGCTACACAAATTTAACAGTTTGATTCAATTCTTTATCTATCAAACTACCTAACTCTCGTTCCCAATTTGATGATATTCATTTATTTCACCATCTAAGTTTGTTACTGAATTATTAAGAACAGAAATTGAATCATGAATAACTCAATAAAATTGCAATAAATCAAATTTTGTTAATACCAAAGACAAATCCCGAAGGTAAGTTTAGACAATATCCTTAACAATCAACAATCTATCATCTATGGCTATCTCAAATTCTATACAATTCTAAGAATGAAATAACCCAGAAATAGATAGGAATGGATGATGATGGAGACATCGATGGCGGGAAACCACCTATTTCTGAAAGTACTTCACATCAAGCTTCTTCTCCGTGTCTCTCATCCTTCATCTCCTTCCTCAAATCTCTCGATAAGCTTTTAGGGTTTGGAATTTGGCTAATATAAAAAACCACTTTCTCTATTCTTTATGTTCCCTAAATACCTTGGAAGCCCTAGGGTTGGTTTGGGGTAGAAACTGTCTAAAAAGTTCCTTAAAACTTGACGTTTTCACCTATTTTTGTGTCTTCCCTATGCAAGCCACGATTGTGGCCTTACATGCCATGATCGTGGCAAACGTCTAACCCTCTCTGTCATGATCATGGCCTAGTTCTGGCCTGTCTGTCACGATTGTGGCCTAGATCTTGGTGGCGCACATCTTTTTGGCGGCGATCGTGGGCCGTGGTTTTGACTGAAAACTTCTTCGTTCTTCACCGTTGACCCTGAAATACTAACAAACATATCAAGGTACCTAAAAAACATAACATTTAAGCTCAAAGACTCATACTAACCCATCAAAACACATAAACTAACATAATTAAAACCTAAACACACACTCAATACTCAAATTAGCACTAAATACCTAACAAATTGAACCGTAAAACATAATGCAAATCACAACTATCAACCATAAACAAAAAAGGGATAAAAAGATAAAAAGAAATAAAAATAACAATAAAAAATAACTAAGACACATGAAAATTAAATAACATAAAATAAAATCCGCCTTAATTCTTAGGTTGCCTCCCAAGCAGTGCTTGTTTAACATCGTTAGCTAGATGTACCTTGTATGTTTACCATCATCTTGGATCCATAATCATTGGTTTAATTCCACCTGTTTCATTACATAAAAGTTTAGTAGCCTGTAAGTAAGCCACTTGTTGCAAGATAATAATAAGAGCATAATTTATCACATATAAGAAATCCTAGTAATTGCGTTAATGCTCTTTTAAATTAAAAAATATTCATAAAATTAGGGATAATGAAACTTCCTGAATCTTCTGTTGATATTGCACATAGTTTTCTTGGAGGAAGTAGGAACCTTTTGTACTAAAGGTGGCTATCAATGTTTCATTAGTAGTTTCCTTACTGTGTTCCTCCACTAGTTCCTCCTCAACCACCTTTGTCCATTCTTCTTCTTTCTCTTCCTCGACAAAGGTTTCTGGCTCATCTTCTTCTTCAATTATCGTTTGCCACTCCTCTATTTCCTCTTCTTGGATCGAGACTTCCTCTTCTTTTATGTCTGCTGCCTCTATCATAACTTCGTCCTCCTCTACAACAGCAACATTTACCTCTTTATCTTCTTATAATGCCACTTCATCCATAAAGCCATGTTTTGTTTTTTCTGCTCTCTACTACGTTAATAGGCTTAAATAGTGCTCTATGTTATGATCAAGATATTTAGGTGAAGAAATCTTTCTTTGAATTTGCATCGGTGATTGACCTAAAGCATAATGGTCAATATTAAATAACCGCAAGTGCACGACGTAGCTGTAGCTAGTACTGGCAAGTACGAGTCGATCCCACGAAGATAGTAAGTACTAGTAAGTCTTTTTTTTTTATCTAGCCTATTGATTGATTACAATTTCAATTAAGAAAACTAAAATTTAACAAGTAAAGTAAACAAGCAGCGTAAATCAAAGCAAAGGATTAACGACACTTAATCAATTACTGATATAAGACGATCAGTACCTAGGCTTCGAATCCCCCGAAGCCCTTAACTGATTGATTATTTTTCATCCAATTATGTTGTTGATTAATTAGACCGTGGAGATTCCTAAAGTATGCTAGCAGCTAACCTTAAGTTACCAACAACTAATCCTAAGATCTCTAAATGAATTACTCAGGTTAAAACTTATAGGATTGCCTTATCATGTTATTAATCCCTCTATTAAGTTTAACCCTAATATAGAAGATTTATGTCCTCCTATCTTTAGGATTGCAATCAATTCTTTCCAATTATCATACATCTATCAAAACCTAGGACTTCTCAATTGCTAAGTACAAAATCAGATTAAATTCTAAAAATTAGATTAATAGACAATTACTATGAATAGATAATCAGATCTCAATAAACAACAAATGCAATTGCATTCAAAAATTAACCAAATCATTGTTTAGAATCAACTAGGGTTTACCTGACCTAGATATTAACAGAAAATTTAGCTATAAATTAGCGACCATCAAATCACATCCATATAGACAAAAAACAAAACAGAAAATATAATAATCATAATCATAATTATAAATCTCCTTATATGTTCTCTATTGTGTATTTTTAACAATTTAGACATCTGATCTTGGGTTTTGATGAATCTCTCGATAAAAATCCTATATCTTTCACTCCTCAAGCTCTGAATCACCTATAGAATCACCTCTGATTGTCCCTGGACATTCCTTTAATTAACTCTAAAATGTCAAATTTATAAGAAAACATAGAATTTTGGGTTATACACAATCGTGTGCACACATGTGCATATGAGTGTGCATAATCGAGGTACGCAAGATATTGTGAAAGTGCGCGAGTGTGCAAAAGTGCATGGCCGTGCACTTCTTCCAAATTGTTGTTTTTTTTTCAGTTTTAGTCATGTGGTTTCTTCTCCTTTAAGTCCATAGAGGCAATTATAACCTATCAACACACTTAAAGCATATTAAGTACCAAATATATAATAAAATATCAACTATTAAGCAAAATACATCAAATATGGGTTTCAAAATATAGCCAAATATTCATTTATCAAACATTCCCACACTTAAGCTTTTGCTTATCCTCAAGCAAACCATAATCACAATTATAAATTTCACAACATCAATCCTTCACCAATTTTAACTTGTCCATTCATACTATAAATCATTATATCCTACTAAATCAAATTGACATATAATTAGAATTAAGTTATAATTTCCCAAGTAATATTCACATCAACAATCGCATTGAAATCAAAAGCATAACTCTTTACACCATCACCAAGATTTCACTCAATGCGCTCAAGTGTTTAGGGTGAAAAGTATCAAAACTCTTAATCAATGCATAGTATGTTGGAGTTATGTAAATATAGTGCCTTGGAAAGCAAGTGTATTTACATGTAACTTTATCTTCTTCAGTTACAGT
>JAOQMS010042540.1:0-66921 GCA_027563885.1 Erythroxylum longipes
GCACGGTCTCTACTCCCCCTTTGGTGGGAAAAATAGCTCATTGGGTAACTTTAGTGAGAAAAACAACTCATTGGAACAATCGCTAGACACCTTCAGTGGGTAAAACAGTCCGTTGGCAAGGTCATTAGGCACATTTTGTGGGAAAAAAAGCCTGTTGAGCATCTTTGATGGGAAAAACAGCCTGTTGGCAAGGTCACCATGCACCTGGGGTGGGTAAAACAACCCGTTCGTAACCTTCGGTGGGTAAAACAGCCTGTTGGCACTGTCGCTAGGCACTCTTGGTTGGCAAAAAAACTCATTGACATGGTCACGAAGCACCTTCGGTGGGTAAGATAGCCTATTGGCACAGTCACTAGTCACCTTTGGTAGGAAAAACAAGTCATTGGGCACCATCGGTGGGCAAACCAACCAATTGGGCACCTTTGATGGGTAAAACAGCCCGTTGGCATGGTCGATAGGCACCTTTGGTGGGAAAATAGCCCGTTGGCACGTTCGCTGGGACCTTCAATGGAAAAAACAGCCCGTTGGGCACCTTTAGTAGGCCAAAATAGCCCGTTGACAAGATCACTAGGCACCTTCTGTAGGCAAAACAACCCATTGGCACAGTTGCTAGGCACCATCAGTGGCTGAAATAGCCCGTTGGCAAAGTTGCTCGGCACTATCGATGCATAAAACAACATCTTGGTGCAGTGGCTAGTCACCCTCGGTGGGAAAAATTGCATGTTGAGCTCCTTCGATGGGCAAAATTGCCCGTTGGCATGGTCGCTAGGCACCTTTAGTGGGAAAAAGAACCCATTGGTAGTCCTTCAGTGGGCAAAACAGTCTGTTGGCACAGTCACTAAGCACATTAGGCGGAAGAAACAATGCATTGGCGTACCTTCGGTAAACAAAACAACCCATCGACACGGTCGCTAGGCATATTTGGTGGGAAAAACAACCTATTTGTAGAGCTTCGGCCGGCAAAACAGTTTGTTGACGTGATCACTATGCATATTCAGTGGAAAAAAATGGCCCATTAGGACACCTTCGTTCAACAAAACAGTGCATTGACGCACCTTTGGTGTGTAAAACAGCCCGTTGACACCATCTGTAAACACCTTCGATAGGAAAGACAACCCGTTGACACACCCTTGGTGGGCAAAAAGGCTCGTTGGTACTGTCTCTATGCACCTTTGGTGGGAAAAATAGCCCGCTGGGCACCTTCGGTGGGTAAAACAAACCCTTAGCACGGTCACTAGGCACCATCGGTGTACAAAATAACCCGTTGGGCACCTTCAGTGGGTAAAATAGTCAGTTGGCGCAATCACTAGGTAGTTGGGTGGGTAAAATAGTACGTTGGCACGGTCACTACGCAACCTTGGTGGGCAAATCTACCCATTGGTACGGTAGTTAGGCTCCCTCGGTGGCCAAAATAGCCTGTTGGGCACCTTTGGTGGGTAAAATAGCCCGTTCGCATAATCGCTAGGCACCTTTGGCGGGAAAAACAGCTCATTGGGCAACTTCAGTGAGCAAAACAACCTGTTGCCACGGTCGCTAGGCACCTTCAGTAGGTAAAACAACCCATTGGCACGGTCGCTAGGCACCTTCGGTGGGCAAAACAGGCCGTTGGCAGGATCGCTAGGCACTTTGGTGGGAAAAACAGCCAGTTGAGCACCTTTGGTGGGAAAAGTAACCCGTTGGCACGGTCGCCATGCACCTTGGATGGGCAAAACAACTCGTTGGCACCTTCAGTCTATAAAACAACTTGTTGGCATGGTCGCTAGGCTGCTTCGGTTGTAAAACAACCCATTGACACGATCGTTAGACACCTTTAGTGGGAAAAATAGCCCGCTTGTGCACATTAGGTGGAAAAAACGACCCTTTGGCTTTGGTGGAAAAAACAGCTCATTGGTATGGTGGCTACGCACTTCAGTGGGCAAGACAGCCTATTGGCACAGTGGTTAGGCACCCTAGATGGGTAAAATAGCCTGCTAGGCACTTGGTGGGTGAAAAAGCACGTTGACATGATCGCTTGGTACCTTTGGTGGGTAAAACAACCTATTGGAATGGTTGTTAGGCACCCTCAGTGGGTAAAACAACCTATTGGCACAGTCGCTAGGCACCTTCGGCGGGAAAAAAAGTCCGTTGGAATAGTTGTTAGGCATTCTCGATGGGAAAAATAGCCCACCGGTAATCTTCGATGGATAAAACAGGTCATTGGCACGGTCGCTAGGCACCATTGGTGAGCAAAATCACCCACTGGCATGGTCGCTAGGCACCATTGGTGGGGAAAATAACCCACTGGCACGGTCACTAGACACTTTTGGTGGCAAAACAGCTTGGTGGCCACCTTTGATGGGAAAAACAGCCCGTTAGTAAGGTTGCTATGCACCTTAGGTGGGCAAAACAGCACGTTGGTCACCTTTGGTGGGCAAAACAACTGGTTGGCACGATCGCGAGGCACTCTTGGTAAGCAAAACAACTTATTGACATGGTCACTATACACCTTCAACGGGCAAAACAGCCTGTTGGCACAGTCCCTAGTCACCTTCTGAGTGAAAAACAGGTCGTTGGGCACCTTTGGTGGGCAAAACAACCCTTTGGCACAGTCACTAGGCACCTTCGGTGGGGAAAACAACCTTTTGGCACTCCTTTGGTGGGAAAACAGTCTGTTGGCAAGGTTGCTAGGCACCATTTGTGGGCAAAAAAACTCGTTGGGCACCTTTAGTGGGTAAAACAGCCAGTTGGCATGGTCGCTAGGCACCATCGGAGGGTAAAACAGCCCTTTGGCACGGTCATTAGGCACCATCTGTGGGCAAAACAACCCATTGGGCACTTTCGATAGGTAAAACAGCCCATTCGCATGGTCGTTAGGCACTGTCGGTGGGGAAAATAGCCCGTTGGCACGTTCGCTAGGCACCATCGATGGAAAAAATAGCCCGTTGGGCACCTTTGGTGGGCAAAAGAGCCCATTGACACAGTCACTAGGCACCTTTGGTAGGTAAAACAACTCGTTGGCATAGTTGCTAGGGATCATTGGTGGCTAAAATAGCCCATTGGCACAGTTGCTAGGCACCATCGATGCGCAAAACAACCTATTAGCATGGTAGCTAGGCACCCTCTATGGGTAACACAACCGGCTAGGCACATGGTGGGCAAAATAACCCGTTGACACAGTCACTAGGCACCTTCGGTGTGTAAAACAAATGGTTGGCATTGTCAGAATGCACCCTCGGTGGGCAAAACAGCCTATTGGCATGGTCACTAGGTGCCTTCGATGGGAAAAACAACAGGTTAGGCACCTTCGGTAGGCAAATCAACCCATTGACACGGTCACTAGGCACCTTCGGTGGCCCAAACAGGCCCTTGGCATGGTTGTTAGGCACCCTTGATGGGCAAAATAACCCGTTGGCACAGTGGCTAGGCATCTTTGGTAGGAAAAACAACCCGTTGGGCACCTTCAATGGGCAAAATAGCCCGTTGGCACGGTCGCTACGCACCTTTGGTGGGAAAACCAATCTGTTGGCAAACCTTCGATGGGCAAAATAGTTCGTTGGCTCGATCGTTAGGCACATGGGCGCACTTTCTGTGAACAAAATAGCCCATTGACACGGTCACTAGGCACCTTTGATGGGAAAAACATCCCGTTGGCAGACCTCCGATCTGTAAAATAGTCCTTTGGCACGATCTCTAGGCTCATTGGGTGGAAAAAATGGCCCATTAACACACCTTCAGTTGGCAAAACAACCCATTGGCACAGTCGCTAGGTACCTTTGATGGGCACCTTCGGTAGTAAAAACATACCGTTGGGCACCTTTGGAGGGCAAAACAACCCATTGGCATGGCCGCGAGGCTACTTCGGTAGAAAAAACAACCTGTTGGGCACCTTCGATAGGTAAAACAACACGTTGGCATGGTCGCTAGGCCCCATCGGTGTGTAAAACAACCCATTCACATGGTCGTTAGACACCTTCGGTTGGAAAACTGCTCATTTGCACACCTTTGGTGGGCAAAACAGTGTGTTGGCATGGTCACTAGGCACACCTTCAGCTTCCGTGGGAAAAATCGCTCGTTGGGCACTATCGGTGGTAAAACATCCCGTTGGCACAGTCACTAGGCACTATCAGTGGGCAAAACAACCCGTTGGCCACCTTTGGTGGGTAAAACAACACGATGGCACGATTGCTAGGCACCTTCGGTGGAAAAAATAGTTGGTAGGCAAGGTCACTAAGCACCCTCGGTGGGCAAAACAGCCCATTGGCACGATCGCTAGGCACATTTGGTGGAAAAAACAGCCTGTTGGGCACCTTCGGTTGGCAAAATAGCCTGTTGGCATGATTGCTAGGCACCTTCGGTGGGCAAAACAGCCAGCTGGCATGGTCACTAGGCACCCTCGGTGGGCAAAACTGTTCGTTGGCACAGTGTCTAGGAACCTTCGGTCAGTAAAATAGCTTACTGGGCACCTACGGTGGGTAAAATAGCCTGTTGGCAAGGTCATTAGGCACCTTTCGTAGGAAAAACAACCCGTTGGCAAAATCACTAGGTACATTTAGTGGAAAAAAAAGGCCTATTGGCCCACCTTCGGTGGGCAAAACAGTGAGTTGACACACCTTCGGGGGGCAAAACAACCCCTTGACACGGTTGCTAGACACCTTCGGTGGGAAAAACAACCATTTGGCACACCTTTAGTGGGCAAAACAGCCAGTTGCTACGGTTGTTAGGCACCTTTGTGGGAAAATAGTCCGCTGGGCACCTTCGGTGGGTAAAACAGCCATTTGGCATGCTCTCTAGGCGCCCTCGGTGGGCAAAGTAACTCGGTGGGCATCTTCGGTGGGTAAAAAAGTCCATTAGCATGGTCACTACGCACCTTGGGTGGGCAAAATAGCACGTTGGCATGGTCGCTAGGCACCCTCAGTGGGCAAAACTATCCTTTGGCGTGGTCTCTAGGTAACCTCGGTCGGTAAAACAGCTCGTTGGCACAGCCTCTAGGCACTTTGTTTGGGCGAAACAGCCCATTGGCACAGTCGCTGGGCACCTTCGGTGGACAAAACAGCCAGTTGGACACCTTCAGTGGGCAAAACAACTAGTTGACACTATCTCTAGGCCCCTTCAGTGTGCAAAACAACCTGTTGACACGGTTACTAGGCACCTTCGGTGGGAAAAACTACCCATTTGCACACCTTCGGTGGTCAAAACAGTCCATTGGTACTATAGTAGGCAAATTAGGTGGAAAAAATAGCTCTTTGGATTCAGTGGGAAAAATAGCCCGCTCGTACACCTTCGGTGGATAAAACAACCCGTTGGTACGATCGTTAGGCACCTTTGGTGGAAAAAACAGCCAGTTGAGCACCTTCGATGGGAAAAATAGCCTACTGGCACAGTCTCTACGTACCTTGGGTGGGAAAAAAAGCTAGTTGGCATCCTTCGGTAGGCAAAACACTCGTTTGGCATAGTCACCAGGAACCCTCAGTGGGCAAAATAACTCATTGTCATGGTCGCTAGGCACCTTTAGTGGGTAAAACAGGCCATTGGTATGGTGGCTAGGCAACTTCGGAGGGAAAAACAGCCCATTGGGCTACTTCGTTCGGCAAAATAGCCCTTTGGCATGGTCGCTAGGCACCTTTGTTGGGAAAAATATCTCGTTGGCACACCTTCGGTGGGACAACAGTCCGTTGGCACAGTGGCTAGGCACCCTCGGTGGGCAAAACAACCCGTTGGGCACGGTCGCTAGGCACCTTGAGTGGGAAAAACAACCCATTGGGCACCTTGGGTGGCTAAAATAGCCTGTTGGTACAGCCGTTAGGCACCCTCGGTGGAAAAAATAGCACGGTGGCATGGTCGCTGGGCATCTTCGATGGGAAAAACAGTCAGGTTGGGCATGGTCACTAGGCACCTTGGGTGGGAAAAACAGCCGGTTGGGCACCTTCGGTGGCTAAAAGAGCCTATTAGGACGGTCGCTAGGCACCTTCGAGGGGTAAAATAGCCTGTTGGCACAACCACTAGGCAACCTCTGTGGGAAAAACAACACGTTGGCACAGTTCCTAGGCACCTTCAGTGGAAAAAACAGCCCATTAGGTACCGTTGTTGGGTAAAATAGCCCATTGAAACAGTCGCTAGGCACCTTCAGCGGGAAAAATAGCATGTTGGCACAGTCGCTGGGCACCTTCGGTCGGAAAAACAACCATGTTGGGCATGGTCACTAGGCACCTTGGGTGGGAAAAATAGCAGGTTGGGCACCTTTGGTAGCTAAAAGAGCCCACTGGGACAGTCGCTAGGCACCTTCGGGGGGTAAAGTAGCCTATTGGCATAGCCACTACGCACCCTTGGTGGGAAAAACAACACATTGGCACAGTCGCAAGGCACATTCGGTGGGAAAAACAGCCCGTTGGGCACCTTTGGTGGGCAAAATATCCCACTGAAACAGTCGCTAGGCACCTTCGACAGGAAAAACAGCCTGTTGGCATAGTTGCTACGCACTTCGGTTGGCAAAACAACCTGTTGGCATAGTTGCTAAGCACCATGGTTGCCAAAGCAACCTGTTGGCGCAGTTGCTACACACTTCAGTGGGCAAAACAACACGTTCACACAGTTCCTACGCACTTTAGTGGGCAAAATAGCCTGTTGGCACAGTTGCTAGGCATCATCGGTGGCCAAAACAGCCCGTTGGCACAGCTGCTACGCACTTTGGTGGGCAAAACACCACGTTCACATGATTGCTACGCACTTTAGTGGCAAAAATAGCTTGTCGGCACAATTGCTAGGCACCATCGGTAGGCAAAAGAGCCCGTTGGCACGGTTGCTACACACTTCTTTGGGCAAGACAACCCTTTTGCACGATTGTATGCATTTTTTGGGCAAAACAGCATGTTGCCACAGTTGTTAGGAACCATCGGTGGCTAAAATAGCCTGTTGGCACGGTTACTACGCATTTTGGTGGGCAAAACAGTCCATTAGCACGGTCGCTACTCACTTCGGCAGACAAAATAGCCTGTTGGCATAGTTGCTAGGCACCATCAGTGGCTAAAACAACCTATTGGGACGTTCGCTATGCTTCGATGGACAAAACAACCCGTTGGCACGATTGCTAGGCACCCAGATGGGTAAAACAGCCCGCTAAGCCCTTGGGGGGCAAAACAACCCGTTGACACGGTCGTTAGGCACCTTCGAAAAACAACCCATTGGCACAGTTGCTTGGCATCCTCGGTGGGCAAAACAGCCCATATGTACGCTCGCTAGGCACCTTTGGTGGAAAAAACAGTCCGTTGACACTGTCGCTAAGCACCTTCGGTGGCTAAAATAGCCCGTTGGCATGGTCGCTAGGCACTTGGTGGGCAAAACAGCCCATTGACACTATTACTAGGCACCTCCAGTAGGCAAAACAGTTCATTGGCACGGTTGCTAGGCACCTTCATTGGGCAAAACAGCCCATTAGCACGACTGCTAGGCACCTTGGATGGGAAAAATAGCCTGTTGGCTCACCCTCTGTAGGTAAAATAACATGTTGGTACGATCGCTAGGCACCTTCGGTGGGAAAAATAGCCTGTTGGGCACCTTTTTTGGGTAAAACAGTTCATTGGCATGGCCACTAACCACCATCAGTGGGCAAACACAACCAGTTGGGCACCTTGGGTGGGCAAAACAGCCTGTTGGAACAGTTGCTAGGCGTCATTGGTGGCCAAAACAACCCGTTTGCACGGTCGCTATACACTTCGGTGGAAAAAACTACCTGTTGGCACAGTTTCTAGGTACCATGGTTGCCAAAACAGCCCGTTGGCACAGTCACTATGCACTTTAATGGGCAAAACAGCCCATTAGCGCAGTTGCTACGTACTTCGGTGGGCAAAACAGCACATTCGCACGGTTGCTATGCACTTCAGTGGGCAAAATAGCCTATTGTCGCAGTTGCTAGGCACTATCGATGGCCAAAACAGTCCATTGGCACTGTCACTACACACTTTGGTGGGCAAAACAACACATGTACACAGTTGCTATGCACTTCGGTGGGAAAAACAGCCTATTGGCATAGTTGCTAGGCACCATCAGTAATCAAAAGAGCCCATTGGCAAGGTCGCTATGCACCTCGGTGGGCATAACAGCCCGTTGGCACGATTGCTAGGCATTTTTGTGGGTAAAATAACATGTTATTATAGTTGCTAGGCACCATCGGTGGCTAAAACAACACGTTAGCACGGTTGCTACATATTTTGGCAGGCAAAACAACCCATTAGCACGGTTGCTATGCATTTTGGTGGGCAAAACAGCCTGTTGGCACAGTTGCCAGGCACCATCGGTGGCTAAAACAACCTGTTGGCACAGTCGCTATGC
Organism: Erythroxylum longipes; assembly: GCA_027563885.1. Taxonomy (NCBI): domain Eukaryota; kingdom Viridiplantae; phylum Streptophyta; class Magnoliopsida; order Malpighiales; family Erythroxylaceae; genus Erythroxylum; species Erythroxylum longipes. The sequence goes on from JAOQMS010042540.1 coordinate 8,305, forward strand.
ACTTCGGTGGGCAAAAATGGTTGCTAGGCACCCCCGATGGGTAAAACAACCTACTAGGCACTTAGGGGGCAAAACAACCCGTTGACACGATCGTTAGGCACCTTCGGTGGGTAAAATAGCCCATTGGCACAGTATCTAGGGACCCTCGGTGGGCAAAACAACCCATTGACATAGTCACTAGGCACCCTGGGTGGGGGAAACAGCTCATTCGGTAGGCAAAATAACATGTCGACATGTTTGCTAGGCACCTTTGGTGGGCAAAACAACCGGTTGGCAAGACCGTTAGGCCCATTCGGTGGGAAAAGCAGCCCGTTAGGCACCTTTGGTGAGTAAAACAACTCTTTGGCAAGGTTGCTAGGTTCCTTCGGTAGGCAAAACAGCCCATTGGATAAGTTGCTAGGCACTTCGGTAGGCAAGACAGCCTATTGGCATGGTTACTATGCACCCTTACTGGGAAAACAACCCATTGGGTACCTTCGGTGGGTAAAATAGCCTGTTGGCATGGATGCTAGGCATGTTTGGCGGGAAAAACAGCTCATTGGGTAACTTTAGTGAGCAAAACAACTCGTTGCCACGGTCTCTAGGCAACATCTGTAGGTAAAACAGCCCGTTGGCACGGTCACTAGGCACCTTCGGTGGGCAAAACAGCCCGTTGGCATGGTCGCTAGGCACTTTGGTGGGAAAAACAGCCAGTTGAGCACCTTCGGTGGGAAAAACAGCCTATTGGCATGGTCGCCATGCACCTTGGATGGGTAAAGTAGCTCATTGGAACCTTTAGTTTTTAAAACAACCTGTTGGCACGGTCGCTAGGCCCCTTCGGTGTGTAAAACAACACATTGACATAATCGTTAGACACCTTTGGTGGGAAAAAAATCCCGTTTGCACACATTCGGTATGTAAAATAGTCCATTGGCACGATCACTAGGCACATTAGGTGGAAAAAAATGACCCATTGGCTTCGGTGGGAAAACAACTCATTGGTACGGTGGCTACACACTTCGGTGGGCAAAACAACCTATTGGCACGGTGGTTAGGCACCCCAGATGGTAAAACAGCCCGCTAGGCATTTGGTGGCCAAAACAACCTGTTGACAAGGTCGCTTGGCACCTTCGGTGGGTAAAACAACCTATTGGCACGGTCGCTAGGCATCCTCGATGGGCAAAACAGCCTATTGGCACGGTCACTAGGCACTTTAGGTGGGAAAAACAGCCTGTTGGACACCATTGGTAGGCAAAATACCCTATTGGTATGGTCGCTAGGCGCCATTGGTGGGCAAAACAGCTCATTAACATGGTGGCTAGGCACCTTCGGTGGAAAACAACCCTTTTGGGCACCTTCTGTAGGTAAAAAAACCCATTAGCACGGTCTGTAGGCCCTTTCGGTGGGCAAAACAGCTCTTTGGCATGGTCGTAAGGCACTTCAGTGGGTAAAACAACCTGTTGGAATAGTTGCTAGGTACCCTTGATGGGAAAAACAACCCATTGGACACCTTCGATGGATAAAACAGGTCGTTGGCACGGTCGCTAGGCACCTTTAGTGGGTAAAACAACCTATTAGCACGGTCGCTAGTCCCGTTCGGTGAGAAAAATAGCTCGTTGGCACAGTCGCTAGACACCTTCGGTTGGCAAACTAGTCTGTTGGCATGATCGCTAGGCACCTTTGGCGGGAAAAACAGCCTATTGAGCACCTTTGATGGGAAAAATAGCCCGTTGGCAAGGTCGCTATGCACCTTGGGTGGGCAAAACTGCTTGTTGCCCACCTTCGATGGACAAAACAACCGGTTGGTACCATCGCTAAGCACTCTTGGTGGGCAAAACAACTCATTGCCGTGGTCACTACGCAACTTGAGTGGGCAAAATAGCCTGTTGGCACGATCGCTAGTCACCTTCGGACGGAAAACAGATCGTTGGGCACGTTCGGTGGGCAAAACAACCCTTTGGCACAGTTACTAGGCACATTCAGTGGGAAAAATAGCCCGTTGGCACACCTTTTGAGGGAAAACAGTCTATTGGATTGGTCACTAGGCACCATCAGTGGGTAAAAAAACTCGTTGGGTACCTTCGGTGGGTAAAATAGCCAGTTGGCATGCTCGCTAGGAACCTTTGGTGGGTAAAACAACCCTTTGGCACGGTCACTTGGCACCATCAGTGGGCAAAGCAACCCATTGGGCACCTTCGATGGGTAAAACAACCCGTTGTCATAGTCGCTAGGCACTGTCGGTGGAAAAAACAGCCCGTTGGCACAGTTGCTAGGCACCATCGGTGGCCAAAACAACCCTTTGGCATGGTTGTTAGGCACCCTAGGTGGGCAAAATAGCCCGTTAGCATAGTGGCTAGGCATCTTCGGTGGGCAAAACAGTTCGTTGGGCACCTTTGATGGGAAAAATAGCTCGTTGGCATGGTCTCTAGGCACCATTGGTGGGAAAAACAACCTATTGGCAGACCTTCGATGCGTAAAATAGTCCGTTGGCACGATTGCTAGGCACATTTGGCAGAAAAAATAGCACATCGGCGCACTTTCTGTGAACAAAATAACGCATTAACACAGTCGCTAAGCACCTTTGGTGGGAAAAACAACCCGTTGGCAGAACTTCGGTCAGCAAAACAGTCCTTTGGAACTGTCACTAGGCATAATCGGTGGAAAAAATGGCCCATTAGCGCACCTTCGACTGGCAAAAGAAATCGTTGGCATAGTCGCTACGCACTTCTGTGGGCAAAACAACCCTTTGGCACAGTTGCTACGCATTTTTATAGGACAAATAGCATGTTGCCACAGTTGCTAGGCACCATCGGTGGCTAAAATAGCCTATTAGCACAGTCACTATGCATTTTGGTGGGCAAAACAGCCCGTTGGCATGGTCGATGCGCACTTCAGTGGGCAAAACAGCCTGTTGGCACAGTTGCTAGGCACCATCGGTGGGTAAAACAACCCGCTCTCAAGGTCACTACACTTCGGTGGGGAAAACAACCCGTTGGCACGGTTGCTAGGCACCCCCGATGGGTAAAACAACCCGCTAGGCATTTGGGGGTAAAACAGTCGGTTGACACAGTCGTTAGGCACCTTTGGTGGGTAAAACAGCCCGTTGGCACTGTTGATAGGCACCCTCGGTGGGCAAAACAGCCCATTGGCACAGTCACTAAGCACCTTTGGTGGGAAAAACAGCGCATTGACACTATTGCTAGGCACCTACGATAGCCAAAATAACCCGTTGGCATGGTCTATAGGTACTTGGTGGGCAAAATAGCCCATTGACACTGTCACTAGGCACATTCGATAGGCAAAACAGTCCGTTGGCACAGTTGCTAAGAACCTTCAGTGGGCAAAATAGCCCGTTGGCACTGCTGCTAAGCACCTTTGATGGGAAAAATAGCCCGTTGGCTCACCTTCTGTGGGTAAAATAACATGTTGGTACGGTCGTTAGGCACCTTTGGTGGGAAAAATAGCCCGTTGGGTACCTTTGGTGGGTAAAACAGTCCATTGGCATGAGCACTAAGCACCATTGGTGGGCAGAACAACCAGTTGAGCACCCTGGGTGGGCAAAAAAGCCTATTGGCACAGTTGCTAGGCACCATTAGTGGCTAAAATAGACTGTTGGCACGGTCGCTACACACTTCGGTGGGCAAAACAACCTTTTGGTACAGTTGCTCGACACCATGGTTTCCAAAGCAGCCCATTGGCACGGTCACTATACATTTTCAATGGGCAAAACAGCCCGTTGGCACGGTTGCTACGCACTTTGGTGGGAAAAACAGCATGTTTGTACAGTTGCTACGCACTTAAGTGGGCAAAACAGCCTGTTGTCACGGTTGCTAGGCACTATCGGTGGCTAAAATAGCCCTTTAGCACGGTCGCTACGCCTTTCAGTGGGCAAAATGACACGTTCCCACAGTTGCTACACACTCCGGTGGGAAAAACAGCCTTTTGGCATAGTTTCTAGACACCATTGGTAGCCAAAACAACCCGTTGGCATGGTCGCTATACACTTCGATGGGCAAAACAACCCATTGGCATGATTGCCACGCATTTTGGTGGGCAAAATAACATGTTGTTATAGTTGCTACGCACCATCGATGGCTAAAACAGCTCGTTAGCACGGTCTCTACGCATTTCGGTGGGCAAAATAGCCCGTTAGCTTGGTCGCTACGCACTTCGGGGGGCAAAACAGCCTTTTGGCACAGTTGCTAGGCACCATCGGTGGCTAAAACAACCCGTTGGCATAGTCGCTATTCACTTCAGTGAGCAAAACAACCTGTTGGCATGGTTGCTAGGCACCCCCCAATGGGTAAAATAACTCGCTAGGCATTTAGGGGCAAAACAACCCGTTGACACGATCATTAGACACCTTCGATGGGTAAAACAGCCCATTGGCACAGTATCTAGGGACCTTCGGTGGACAAAACTGCCCATTGCACAGTCACTAAGAACCTTGGGTAGGGGAAATAGCTCGTTCGGATGATCGCTAGGAGCCTTCAGTGCGCAAAACAGCCTGTTGGCATGTTCGCTAGGCACCTTTGGTGGGCAAAACAACTGGTTGGCATGACCGTTAGGCACCTTCAGTGGGAAAAGCAGCCTGTTGGGCACCTTTTGTGAGTAAAACAACTCTTTGGCAAGGTCGCTAGGCTCCTTCGGTGGGCAAAACAACCCATTGGCATAGTTGCTAGGCACTTCGGTGGGCAAAACAGCCTGTTGGCATGGTTGCTATGCACCCTTAATGGGAAAAATAACCCATTGGGCACCTTCGGTGGGTAAAATAGCCCGTTGGCATGAACGTTAGGCACGTTTGGCGAGAAAAACAACTCATTGGGCAACCTCAGGCAACTTCAGTGAGCAAAACAGCCCGTTGCCACGGTTGCTAGGCACCTTCTGTAGGTAAAATAGCCTGTTGGCACGGTCGCTAGGCACCTTCAGTGGACAAAACAACCCGTTGGCACGATCGCTAGGCACTTTGGTGGGAAAAATAGCTAGTTGAGCACCTTCGGTGGGAAAAACAACCCGTTGGTATGGTCGTCATGCACCTTGGATGGGCAAAGTAGCTCGTTGGCACCTTCAGTTTTTAAAACAACCTGTTGGCACGGCATTGACACCTTCGGTGTGTAAAACAGCACATTGACACCTTCGGTGGGAAACATAACCCGTTTACACACATTCAGTGGGTAAAATAGCCCATTGGCACGATCACTAGGCACATTAGATGGAAAAATGACCCTTTGGCTTCAGTGGGAAAACATCTCATTGGTACGATGGCTACGCACTTCGGTGGGCAAAACAGCCCGCTAGGCACTTGGTGGGCAAAATAGCTCGATGACAAGGTCGCTTGGCACCTTCAGTGGGTAAAACAGCCTGTTGGCATGGTCGCTAGGCACCCTCAGTGGGCAAAACAGCCTGTTGGCATAGTCGCTAGGCACCTTAGGTGGGAAAAATAGCCTGTTAGACACCATTGGTGGGCAAAATAGCCTGTTGCCATGGTCACTAGGCACCATTGGTGGGTAAAACAGCTCATTAACATGGTAGCTAGGTACCTTCGGTTGGAAAACAACGCTTTGGGCACCTTCAGTGGGTAAAACAACCCGTTGGCACGATTGGTAGGCCCCTTCGGTGGGCAAAACTGCCCATTGGCATGGTCGCAAGGCACTTCAGTGAGCAAAACAGCCTGTTGGAATAATTGCTAGGTACCCTCAATGGGAAAAACAGCCCATTGGACACCTTCGATGGATAAAACAGGTCGTTGGCACAGTCGCTAGGCACCTTTGGTGGGTAAAACAACCCGTTAGCACAGTCTCTAGTCCCCTTCGTTGGGAAAAATAGCACATTGGGCAACTTCAGTGAGAAAAATAGCTCGTTGGCACAGTCGCTAGACACCTTCGGTTGGCAAACCAGTCCGCTGGCATGGTTGCTAGGCACCTTTGGCGGGAAAAGCAACCTATTGAGCATATTTGATGGGAAAAATAGCCCGTTGGCAAGGTCGCTATGCACCTTGGGTTGGCAAAACAGCCCGTTGCCCACCATCGGTGGGTAAAACAACCCGTTGGCACCATCGCCAAGCACTCTTGGTGGGCAAAACAACTCATTGACGTGGTCACTACACGCCTTGAGTGGGGAAAACAGCCTGTTGGCACAGTCGCTAGTCACCTTGGGAGGGAAAAACAGGTCGTTAGGCACCATCGGTGGGCAAAACAACCCTTTGGCACAGTCACTAGGCACCTTCAGTGGGAAGAACAGCCTGTTGGCACACCTTTTGAGGGAAAACAGTCTGTTGGCATAGTCGCTAGGCACCATCAGTGGGCAAAAAAACTCGTTGGGTACCTTCAGTGGGCAAAACAGCCATTTGGCACGATTGCTAGGCACCTTTGGTTGGTAAAACAACCCTTTGGGCACCATCACTGGGCAAAACAACCCATTGGGCACCTCCGATGGGTAAAACGGCCCATTGGCGTGGTCGCTAGGCATTGTCGGTGGGAAAAACAGCCCATTGGTATAGTTGCTAAGCACCATCGGTGGCCAAAACAGCCCGTTGGCATAGTTGCTGGGCACTATTGGTGTGCAAAACAGCCTGTTGGCACGGTGGCTAGGCACCCTTGATGGGTAAAACAACCCGTTAGGCACGTGGTGGGCAAAATAACCCATTGACACAATCGCTAGGCAACTTTGGTGGGTAAAATAGCCTGTTAGCACAGTCGCAAGGCACCCTCGGTGGGCAAAACAGCCTATTGGCACGGTCGTTAGGCACTTTTGGTGGGAAAAACAACATGTTGGGCAAAACAGCCCCTTGGCATGGTCATTAGGCACCCTCGGTGGGCAAAACAACCCCTTGGCACAGTGTCTAGGCATCTTCAGTGGGAAAAACAGTCTGTTGGGTGCCTTCGATGGGAAAAATAGCCAGTTGGTGCGGTCTTTAGGCACCTTTGGTGGGCAAAACAGGCTGTTAGCACAATTGCTAGGCACCCTTGGTGGGAAAACAACCCGTTGGGCACTTTCGGTCTATAAAACAGCCCATTGGAAAGGATGCTAGGCACCTTTGGTGGGAAAACAACTCGTTGGCACACCTTCTGTGGGTAAAATAGTCCGTTGGCACAATTGCTAGGCAACTTCATTAGGAAAAACAGCCTGTTGGGACACCTTCGGTGGGAAAATAGTCTGTTAGCAACGGTCTCTAGGCACCATTGGTGGGCAAAATAGCCCGTTGGGCTTCTTTAGTGGGTAAAACTATAACATCCCATGATCAGGGTTAAAACCCTAGGATGCTTTATAAATAAGAATTTGTTGAGACTTTAGAAATGCATTTCATGCATTATATGGTATACAAATGCACGTGAATAATGTTGTCATTCATGAAATAATTGTACATGCTTTCATTGACATTTTTTCGAGTATAAGTGAATTTTTAATGTGATTAAAGTGTGAAGTTAGGATAATTAATTTGGTGTATATTAAAATAATGATAATAGTTATAGTTTCAGAATTTTTGGTGAATTTTGGATTAATTGTCTTGGATAATTAAATTGGTGTGTAATAGAATTATTTTCATATTTTTTGATACATTTCAAATATTTTAGAGATTTATTAAAAATCTAAGGTATTTTAGATTAATAAAAATAAAGAATTACGCGACAAATTATGTAGTGAGAAATGGACCTATTAATGTGTGACAATTGGACAAATTGATAAGTGACATTGGTAGCCTTACTTGGAAGACACATGTAACATACGCATCGGAGACATGTGTCAAGACTTAAAAAGGGACACCTAGGCATTAGGAAAAATGGTTTCTGCATTTGTGAACTTTTATTTTTCCTCCACCGAAGACTTCATCTCCTCCTTGCTCCTCCATCGTCTAAACACCTATTTTCTACATTTGTTAGTGTTATTGGCCCATCCACCACCAAAAATGCTTCTAAGCCTTCATCCATTTTGGATTTTACTTATTTCACACTTCTTGCCTTTGCTTCATTCACCAAAACCAGCTTGTTGGTTTCTTAAGTTCTGGAAAAATTTCTAAAGAGAGAGAAGAGAGAGAGAGAGAAGCTTAGTCAAGTAAGTTTTATGCATGTTTTAATGTCTTTATTGGATGCATATGTAGTTAGAGTACATTTTCATGCTTGTGGATTGCTGCATGCTTAAATGGTGTTGATGCATGTGTGGGTGGTGAAGGAAGAAGCAAATTCGGAGATATGTATAACCAGATGAATGTTTGAAGTGAGCTAGAGTATGAGATATGCAGAATTTTACTAAAAATATGTCTGTATTTAGGGCATAACTTGATCTGTGAACATCCATATTGGATGGAATTTGATTCAACGTAAATTAGAGACATAGAAATACATTTTTCATGAAGGAATCTAATTCGAAATATGTCATTAAGAGTCTGGAAATTCAGCTTGAAGATGACATTTGTGTTCTGCCAAAGTGTGAAAATATTCTGTAGTGTTTTTAGTGTAACTTGCAGAATACTAAACAAAATTGCATGAAATTAGCTTCATTAGAAACCTAAAGCATAAAGGAAAAATTTTTTAGAAGAATGTTTTGCCTAAATCCTACATATTCCTTGTCACAATGACCATAAAAATTGACCCGAAGGTCTATTTTGGGAAGAGCTGGAAGAAGTTGGAATAAAAGGTAGTGCACGATGCTGTTTGACAGTTTTGAACATCCTTCATTCTTTTGGCTATAACTTCTTCTTCTGGCCTCCAAATGACTTGATTTTTGAACCAATCATAACACAATTTTCTTCCTCTCAATAAAAATATATAGCCATCTGAAGTCATTTGGGAAAGATTTGATTGATGAATTTAGGATGAAAATGAGGAAGTGAACTGGAATATTTTCATGGAACATGCTTCGGTATTTTGAGTATATCTTGATCTGTAGATTTTTAAATTAGTTAATTTTTAATTCAGATTAAAGTATAGTCATATGGATACAACTTTCTTGAAGAAGTCTAAGTTTAATTTTGTATCTAAGCATTTCAAAATCTGGCTCTAAATTGAGTCTTCATTGAGGCCGTAGTACTACCCGATACAGAAATCATATCCTATTGATATTAAATAAACTGTATTGATAGAAGTCGAATTAGACAAAAGTATCTTCATAAAAGTTGTAGTTCATTATCTAATATTTCAATTGGTATTAAGTTTGTAATTTTTTGATATTTGAGTTGAAAGATATGAGTTGTATAATTTTAGGGTATGATCATGAACTGGCCAAAAGTTCAATTGTACACAGTCTATCATATTGTGAGCATAACTCATAGAATACTGAACCAAATTGGATGATCTTAGAGTCATTAGAAACTTAATACATGGGAGAACAATTTTCCAAGGAAGTGTTGCCAAATTACTTCATTTTTCTTATGTTAATAATCATGCAAAGTGGACTTGAAAGTATGTTTTTAGACAATTCTGGATTAATCAATAGGGTATTGTGGTATGAATGAACATTGTGACAAGAAATTCAATAAAGAACCCAGAATTTGTCATGAACACGCATTGTACATATTCAGTATACATGAATGTGCATTTATAAATTCATAATTGTTCAAAATTGTGATGTGTGTATCTATGATATATTATAGATGATCACATTGAGCGACAACATCTAGATATTGCCGAGACTTCAAGGCAATAAGCTAAAGGGAGGATCTGTGAGTCAACCTAGATGATCTTCCTAGGATTGATTTTTTGATATATTCTATTTAACTTCCAATTATTGAACTATTGTGATCTAAATATGAGTTCCAGACTTAAAGGTTCAAGGAGTTTAATAGTCGGGAATATATTGGAAGTGTTATATTTGCATCTAAAAATTTAATGATATATGTTTACCTATGAATTCTGAATGCTCAACGAAAGTTGAATGCCGGACTGAGGTTCAATGAATTATGAGATTCTGTTTGTGTTTCATATATGAATGCCATTCATGACATATTATGTTATTTGATGCATTTCATAAAATCCATGTTCAAATAAAGGCATTATGACTGGAGTAGCCAGTTGAAAGAGCTATAAGCTCAGTATTCTACACATAGAGCGTTGCTCTGTGATTTCTGTTCTGACTGAGCCCAATGGGCCAGTATCTGTTTCTGTATCTAAAAGGCACTAAGTCACAATAAATAATAACGAATCGAGAGTCTCATATGCATCTGTATTTCAATATTATGATTATGAATTATATGCTTGTGAATTCTTTTTGAAGTTGTGATGTTAAAGTGATATATCATGATAATGTGATTGATTGGGTTTCAAATTCTGGATGAAGGTATGTGAATTGTATGAAATCCTTTATGCCTTATTTTGATAGAAAATGTTGTGAATCTGATTGGTTGTATGATATCGGTGTGTGCCAGGGGTGAGGTAAAACTACCTGTTGGCAGAACTGTTAGGCACCTTTTATGAAAAAAACAGCCAGTTGAGCAACTTCAGTAGGAAAAACAGCCCGTTGGCACGGTCACTATGCACCTTGGGTAGGCAAAACAACCTATTGGTCACCTTCGGTGGGAAAAATAACTCGTTGGTATGGTCACCAGGTACCCTCGGTGGGCAAAACAACTCATTCGCTTGGTCACTAGGCACCTTCAATGGGCAAAATAGCCCATTGGTACGTTGGCTAGGCACCTTCAAACGGAAAAATAGACTACTTGGCACCTTCGATGGGCAAAACAACCCTTTGGCACTGTCGCTGGGCACCTTGGGTGGGAAAAACAACCCGTTGGGCACCTTCGATGGCTAAAATAGCCCATTGGCATCGTCGCTAGGCACCTTGGGGGGGTAAAATAGCCAGTTGGCATAGTCGCTAGGAACCCTCGGTGGAAAAAACAGCACGTTGGCACAGTCGCTAGGCACCTTTGGTGGGAAAAACAACTCGTTGGGCACCTTTGGTGGGCAAAATAGCCCATTGAAACAGTCGCTAGGTGCCTTCGGTGGGCAGAACAACCTATTGGCAGAGTTGCTAGGCACCATTGGTGGCCAAAACAGCCCATTGGCACTGTCGCACGGCCGTCCGTACTGTCGCTAGGCACCCTTGGTGGGAAAATAGCCCTTTTGGCACCTTTGGTGCTTAAAACAGGCCATTGGTACAGTCGCTAGGCACCATCGGTGGCTAAGAAAGCTCGTTGGCACTGTCACTAGGCACCTTTGGTAGGCAAAATAGTACGTTGGCACGGTCGGTAGGCACCCTCAGTGGGTAAAACTACCATTTGGTATGGTCACTAGGCAACCCTGGTGGGCAAAACAATCCTTTGACACAGTCGCCAGGCACCTTGGGTGGGCAAAACAGCTGTTTTGTATGGTCGTTAGGAACCTTCGGTGGGTAAAACAACCAGTTGGCACATTCGTTAGGCACCTTTGGTGGGCAAAACAGCCCGTTGGCATGGTTGCTAGGCACAGTTGCTAGCCTGTTGGGCATTTTCGGTGGGTAAAACAACCCGTTGGCACAGTTGCTAGGCACCTTTGGTGGCCAAATCAACTCGTTGGCACAATCACTAGGCCCTCTCGGTGGGAAAAACAACTCATTGGAGAACTTCAGGGAGTAAAACAGCCCGTTTGCACGATCACTCAGAACCTTCGGTGGGTAAAACAGTCCATTGGCATGGTCACTAGGCACCTTCGGTAGGCAAAATAGTATGTTGGCACGGTAGCTAGGCACCCTCGGTGGGAAAAACTACCTGTTGGTACGATCATTAGGCACCTTCGGTGGGCAAAACAGTACATTGGCACGGTCATTAGGCACCTTGGATGGGCAAAACAAGCAGTTCGCACAGTCGTTAGGAACCTTCAAGGGGCAAAACAACCAGTTCGCATTATCCGTTGGCATGGCCGCTAGCCACCATCGGTAGGCAGAACAAAAGGTTAGGCACTATTAGTGGGTAAAATAGCCCGTTGGCAAGGTCGCTCGGTAAAACAGCCTGTTGGCACGGTCGTTAGGCACCTTCGGTGGGAAAAACAACCTGTTGGACACCTTCGGTGGGCAAAACAACCCATTGGCATGGTCGTTAGGCACCTTCGGTGGGCAAAATACCCTGTTGGTATGGTTGCTAGGCGCCCTTGGTGGGCAAAACAGCTCATTGACATGGTGGCTAAGCAGCTTCGGTAGGAAAAACAACTCGTTTGCATAACCGATAAGCCCTTTTGGTGGGAAAACAACTCATTGGCTTGGTCGCTAGGCACTTCGATGGGCAAAACAGCCTATTAAAACAGTTAGTAAATGCCCTCGATAAGAAAAACAGCCTGTTGGATACCTTCGATGGGTAAAACAGGTCATTGGCACAGTCGCTAGGCACCTTTGGTGGGCAAAACAACCCTTTGCCACGGTCTCTAGTCCCCTTCAGTGGGAAAAATAGCCCATTGGGTAACTTTAGTGAGAAAAACAACTCATTGGCACGATCGCTAGACACCTTCAGTGGGCAAAACAATCCGCTGGCAAGGTCGTTAGTCACCTTTTGTGGGAAAAATAGCCTATTGAGCACCTTTGATGGGAAAAACAGCCTGTTGGCAAGGTCACTATGCACCTTGGGTGGATAAAACAACCCGTTGGCAACCTTTGGTGGACAAAACAGCCTGTTGGCACGATTGTCGAGCACTTTTGGTTGGCAAAACAACTCATTGACATGGTCATTAAGCACCTTCGGTGGGCAAGACAGCCTATTGGCACAGTCACTAGTCACCTTCGATAGGAAAAACAAGTCATTGGGCACCATCGGTGGGCAAGCCAACCCATTGGGCACCTTCGATGGGTAAAACAGCCCATTGGCATGGTCGCTAAGCACTTTTGGTGGGAAAATAGCTTGTTGGCACGTTTGCTAGGCACGTTCGATGGAAAAAACAGCCCGTTGGTCACCTTTGGTGCCCCAAAACAGCCCGTTGACGCGATCGCTAGGCAATTTGATGAAAAAAACAACCCATTGGCACAATTGCTAGGCACCATCAGTGGCTAAAATAGCCCATTGGCAAAGTTGCTAGGCACTATCGGTTCGCAAAACAGCCCGTTGCATAACCTTTAGTGGAAAAAATAACATGTTGGGCACCTTCGATGGGCAAAATTGCCCGTTGGCATGGTCGCTAGGCACCTTTGGTGGGAAAAAGAACCCGTTTGTATAACCGATAAGCCCTTTCAGTGGGAAAACAGCCCTTTACGCACCTTCAGTGCGAAAACAACCCATTGGCTTGATCGCTAGGCATTTTGGTGGGCAAAATAGCCTATTAGAATAGTTGCTAAGCGCCCTCAATAAGAAAAACAGCCTGTTGTACACCTTCGATGGGTAAAACAGGTCATTGGCACAGTCGCTAGGCACCTTTGGTGGGCAAAACAACCTTTTAACACGGTCTCTAGTCCCCTTCGGTGGGAAAAATAGCTCATTGGGTAACTTCAGTGAGAAAAACAACTCGTTGGCACGATCGCTGGACACCTTCAGTGGGCAAAACGGTCCGTTGGCAAGGTCGTTAGGCAGCTTTTATGGGAAAAATAGTCTGTTGAGCACCTTTGATGGGAAAGACAACCTGTTGGCAAGGTCATTATGCACCTTGGGTAGGTAAAACAACCCGTTGGCAACCTTCGGTGGGAAAACAGCCTATTGGTACGGTCGTCAGGCACTCTTGGTTGGCAAAACAACTCATTAACATGGTCACTAAGCACCTTCGGTGGGCAAGACAGCCTATTGGCACAATCACTAGTCACCTTCGGTAGGAAAAACATGTCGTTGGCAACCATCGATGGGCAAACCAACCTATTGGGCACCTTCAATGGGTAAAACAACCTATTGGCATGGTCGCTTGGCACCTTTGGTGGGAAAATAGCCTGTTGGCACGTTCGCAAAGCCCCTGCGATGGAAAAAACAGCCCGTTGAGCACCTTTGGTGTGCCAAAATAGCCCGTTGACACGATCGCTAGGCACCTTCGATAGGCAAAACAACCCATTGGCACAGTTGCTAGGCACCATCAGTGGCCAAAATAGCCCGTTGGCAAAGTTGCTAGGCACTATTGGCGCGCAAAACAGCCTGTTTGTACTGTGGCTAGTCACATTCGGTGGGAAAAATAGCATGTTGGGCACCTTCAATAGCCAAAATAGCCCGTTGGCATGGTCACTAGGCACCTTTGGTGGGGAAAAGAACCCTTTTGCATAACCGATAAGCCCTTTCGGTGGGAAAATAGCCCTTTAGGCACCTTCAGTGCAAAAACAACCCATTGGCTAGGCACCTCGGTGGGCAAAATAGCCTATTAGAATAGTTGCTAAGCGCCCTCGATAAGAAAAACAGCCTGTTGGACACCTTCGATGGGTAAAACAAGCATTGGCACACTCGCTAGGCACCTTTGGTGGGCAAAACAACCCTTTGGCGCGGTCTCTAGTCCCCTTCGGTGGGAAAAATAGCTCATTAGGTAACTTTAGTGAGAAAAACAACTCATTGGAACGATCGCTAGACACCTTCAGTGGGTAAAACAGTCCATTGGCAAGGTCGTTAGGCACCTTTTGTGGGAAAAATAGCCTGTTGAGCACCTTGAATGGGAAAAATAGCCTGTTGGCAAGGTCACTATGCACCTTGGGTGGGTAAACCAACCCGTTGGCAACCTTTGGTGGGTAAAACAGCCTGTTGGCACGGTCGCCAGGCTCTCTTGGTTGGCAAAACAAGTCATTGACATGGTCACTAAGCACCTTCGGTGGGTAAGACAGCCTATTGGCATAGTCACTAGTCACCTTCGGTAGGAAAAACAAGTCGTTGGGCACCATCGATGGGCAAACCAACCCATTGGGCACCTTCGATGGGTAAAACATCCCGTTGGCACGGTCGCTAGGCACCTTTGGTGGGAAAATAGCCCGTTGGCACGTTCACTCGACATATTCGATGGAAAAAACAGCCCGTTGGGCACCTTTGGTAGGCCAAAATAGCCCGTTGACACGATCGCGAGGCACCTTCGGTAGGTAAAACAACCTATTGGCAGAGTTGCTAGGCACCATCACTGGCTAAAATAGCCCGTTGGCAAAGTTGCTAGGCACTATCGGTGCGCAAAACAATATATTGGTATGGTGGCTAGACACCTTCGGTGGGAAAAATAGCATGTTGGGCACCTTCGATGGGCAAAATAGCCCGTTGGCATGGTCGTTAGGCACCTTTGGTGGGAAAAAGAAACCATTAGGAGACCTTCAGTGGGCAAAACAGTCTGTTGGCACAGTCGCTAAGCAAATTTGGCGAAAGAAATAGCGCATTGGCGTACCTTCGGTAAACAAAATAACCCATTGACACGGTCGCTAGGCATATTTGGTGGGAAAAACAACCTGTTGGTAGAGTTTTGGTCGGCAAAACAGTCTGTTGACGTGATGACTATGCTTAGTCAGTGGAAAAAAATGGCCCATTAGCACACCTTCGGTCAATAAAACAGCGCATTGACGCGCCTTTGGTGTGTAAAATAGCCCGTTGACACCGTCTGTAGACACCTTCGATGGGAAAGAAAACCCGTTGACACACCCTTGGTGGGCAAAACAGCTCGTTGTTACGATCGCTATGCACCTTTGGTGGGAAAAATAGCCCGCTGGGCACCTTCGGTGGGTAAAACAACCCATTGACGAGTGAAAAATAGGTCATTGGGCACCTTTGGTGGGCAAAACAACCCCTTTGGCACAGTCACTAGGCATTTTCGGTGGGGAAAACAACTCGTTCTCACTCCTTTGGTGGGAAAATAGTCCGTTGGCGGGAAAATAGTCCGTTGGCAAGGTCGTTAGGCACCATTTGTGGGCAAAAAAACTCGTTGGGCACCTTTAGTGGGTAAAACAGCCAGTTGGCATGGTCGCTAGGCACCATCGGTGGGTAAAATAGCCCTTTGGCACGGTCATTAGGCACCATCGGTGGGCAAAACAACCCATTGGGCACCTTTGATAGGTAAAACAGCCCATTGGCATGGTTGTTAGGCACTGTCGATAAGAAAAATAGCCCGTTGGCACATTCGCTAGGCACCTTCGGTGGAAAAAATAGCCTGTTGGGCACCTTTGGTGGGTAAAAGAGCCCATTGACACGGTCACTAGGCACCTTCAGTAGGCAAAACAACCCGTTGGCACAGTTGCTAGGCACCGTTGATGGTTAAAACAGCCCATTAGCACAGTTGCTAGGCACCATCGGTGCGTAAAACAACCTATTAGCACGGTGGCTAGGCACCCTCTATGGGTAACACAACCGGATAGGCACATGGTGGGCAAAATAACCTATTGACATAGTCGCTAGGCACCTTCGGTGCGTAAAACAACCGATTGGCATTGTCAGAATGCACCCTCGGTGGGCAAAACAACCCATTGGTATGGTCACTAGGCGCCTTCGGTGGGAAAAACAACATGTTGGGCACCTTTGGTAGGCAAAGCAGCCCATTGACACAGTCGCTAGGCACCTTCAGTGGCCAAAGCATGCCCTTGGCATGTTTGTTAGGCACCCTCGATGGGTAAAATAGCCCGTTGGCACAGTGGCTAGGCATCTTCGGTGGGAAAAAAACCCGTTGGGCACCTTCAATGGGCAAAATAGCCCGTTGGCATGATCGCTACGTACCTTTGGTGGGAAAACCAATCCGTTGGGAAACCTTCGATGGGCAAAACAGTTCGTTGGCACGATCGCTAGGCACATTGGCGCACTTTCTGTGAACAAAATAGCCCATTGACACGGTCGCTAGGCACCTTTGATGGGAAAAACAGCCTGTTGGCAGACCTTCGGTCGGTAAAACAGTCCTTTGGCACGATCTCTAGGCACCTTTGGTAGGAAAAACAACCCGTTGGCACAATCACTAGGTACATTTAGTGGAAAAAAAGGCCTATTGGTCCACCTTCGGTGGGCAAAACAGTGAGTGTCAGCACCTTCGGGGGGCAAAACAACCCCTTGACACGGTTGCTAGACACCTTCGATGGGAAAAACAACCATTTGGCACACCTTCTGTGGGCAAAACAGTCGGTTGCTACGATTGCTAGGCACCTTTGTGGGAAAATAGCCCGCTGGGCACCTTCGGTGGGTAAAACAGCCATTTGGCATGCTTGCTAGGTGCCCTTGGTGGGCAAAATAATCCGTTGAGCATCTTCGGTGGGTAAAAAAGTCTGTTAGCACCGTCGCTAGGCACCTTGGGTGGGCAAAATAGCACGTTGGCATGGTCGCTAGGCACCCTCAGTGGGCAAAACTATCCTTTGGCATGGTCTCTAGGCAACCTCGGTTGGTAAAACAGCCCGTTGGCACAGCCTCTAAGCACCTTGTTTGGGTGAAACAACCCGTTGGCACAGTTGCTAGGCACCTTCGGTGAACAAAACAGCCAGTTGGGCACCTTCAGCGGGCAAAACAACTAGTTGACACTGTCGCTAGGCCCCTTTGGTATGCAAAACAGCCTGTTGACGCGGTTGCTAGGCACCTTCGGTGGGAAAAACAACCCATTTGCTCACCTTCGGTGGGCAAAATAGTCCGTTGGTACGGTCACTAGGCAAATTAGGTGGAAAAAACAGCTTTTTGGATTCGGTGGGAAAAATAGCTCGCTCGCACACCTTCGGTGGATAAAACAACCCATTGGTATGGTCGTTAGGCACCTTTGGTAGGAAAAACAGCCAGTTGAGCACCTTCGATAGGAAAAATAACCTTTTGGCACAGTCGCTACTTACCTTGGGTGGGCAAAAAAGCCAGCTGGCATCCTTCGATAGGCAAAACACTCGTTTGGCACAGTCGCCAGGAACCCTCAGTAGGCAAAACAACTCATTGTCATGGTCGCTAGGCACCTTCAATGGGCAAAACAGGCCGTTGGTACGGTGGCTAGGCAACTTCAAAGGGAAAAACAGTCCATTGGGCTACTTCGTTGGGCAAAACAACCCTTTGTCATGGTCGCTGGGCACCTTCGTTGGAAAAATAGCCCGTTGGCACACCTTCGGTGGGAAAACAGTTCGTTGGCACAGTGGCTAGGCACCCTCGGTGGGCAAAACAACCGTTGGGCACGGTTGCTAGGCACCTTGAGTGGGAAAAACAACACGTTGGGCACCTTGGGTGGCTAAAACAGCTTGTTGGTACAGTCGCTAGGCACCCTCGGTGGAAAAAATAGCATGGTGGCATGGTCGCTGGGCATCTTCAATGGGAAAAACAGCCAGGTTGGGCATGGTCACTAGGCACCTTGGGTAGGAAAAATAGCCGGTTGAGCACCTTCGGTGGCTAAAAGAGCCTGTTGGGACGGTCGCTAGGCACCTTCAAGGGGTGAAATAGCCTGTTGGCACAACCACTAGGCACCCTCTGTGGGTAAAACAACACGTTGGCACAGTCGCTAGGCACCTTCAGTGGGAAAAATAGCCCATTGGGCACCGTTGTTAGGAAAAATAGCCCATTGAAACAGTCGCTAGGCACCTTCGGCGGGAAAAATAGCATGTTGGCACGATCGCTGGGCGCCTTCAGTGGGAAAAACAGCCATGTTGGGCATGGTCACTAGGCACTTTGGGTGGGAAAAACAGCAGGTTGGGCACCTTCGGTGGCTAAAAGGCCTCGCTAGAACAGTCGCTAGGCACCTTCGAGGGGTAAAATAGCCAGTTGGCACAACCACTACGCACCCTTGGTGGGAAAAACAACACGTTGGCACAGTCGCAAGGCACTTTTGGTGGAAAAAACAACCTGTTGGGCACCTTTGGTGGGCAAAATAGCCCAATGAAACAGTCGCTAGGCGCCTTTGACGAGAAAAACAGCCTATTGGCATAGTTGCTAGTCACCATCGGTGGACAAAATAGCCCGTTCGTTCGCTACACACTTCGGTAGGCAAAACAACCTGTTGGCATAGTTGCTAGGCACCATGGTTGCCAAAGCAACCTGTTGGCGCAGTCGCTACGCATTTCAGTGGGCAAAACAACACGTTCTTACGGTTCCTACGCACTTTAGTGGGCAAAATAGCCTGTTGGCACAATTGCTAGGCACCATCGGTGGGTAAAACAGCCCATTGGCACGGTCGCTACGCACTTCGGTGGGTAAAACACCACGTTCATACGATTGCTACGCACTTCAGTGGGAAAAATAGCCTGTTGGCACAATTGCTAGGCACCATTGGTAGCCAAAAGAGCCCATTGGCACTGTCGCTACACACTTTGGTAGGCAAAACAACCCTTTTGTACGATTATTACGCATTTTTTGGGCAAAACAACATGTTGCCACAGTTGCTAGCCACCATGGGTGGCTAAAATAGCTTGTTGGCACGGTCACTACGCATTGTCACTAAGCACCCTCGGTGGGCAAAACAGCCCATTGGCATGGTCACTAGGCACCATCGGTGGCTAAGGCCCTTCGGTGGGTAAAACAACCCATTGGCACAGTTGCTAGACACCTTCGGTGGGAAAAACAACCATTTGGCACACCTTCAGTGGCCAAAACAGCCAGTTGCTAGGCACCTTTGTGGGAAAATAGCCTGCTGGGCACCTTCAGTGGGTAAAATAGCCATTTGGCATTCTCGCTAGGTGCCCTCGGTGGGTAAAATAACCCGTTGGGCATCTTCGGTGGGTAAAAAAGTCCGTTAGCACGGTCACTAGGCACCTTGGGTGGGCAAAATAGCACGTTGGCATGGTCGCTAGGCACCCTCAGTGGGTAAAACTACCCTTTGGCATGGTCTCTAGGCATCCTCGGTCAGCAAAACAGCCCGTTGGCATAGTCGCTAGGCACCTTGTGTGGGCAAAACAGCCTGTTGGCATGGTCGCTAGGCACCTTCGATGGGCAAAACAACCTGTTGCCACGACTGCTAAGGCCCTTCGGAGGGAAAAATTGCTCGTTGGGCACCTTCAGTGGGTAGAACAACCCATTGAAACTGTCACTAGGCCCTTTCGATGTGCAAAATAGCCCATTGACAAGGTCGCTAGGCACCTTTGGTAAGAAATTTTGCTCACCTGCGGTGGGCAAAATATTCCGTTGGCACGGTCACTAAGCACATATGGTGGAAAAAACAACTCTTTGGATTCGGTGAGAAAATAGCCCACTCGCACACCTTTAGTGGGCAAAATAGCCCTTTGGTACTATCATTTGGCACCCTTGATGGGAAAAACAGTCAGTTGAGCACCTTCGATTGAAAAAACAGCCTGTTTGCACAGTCGTTCTTCACCTTAGGTAGGCAAAAAAGCCTGTTGGCAACCTTCGGTGGGCAAAACAACCAGTTGGCACAGTCGCCATGAACCCTCAGTGGGCAAAACAACTCATTGTCATGGTCGCTAGGCACCTTTGGAGGGAAAAACAACCTGTTGAGCCCCTTCGTTGGGCAAAACAACCCTTTTGCATGGTCGATGGGCACCTTCATTGGGAAAAACAGCCAGTTGGAACATCTTCGGTGGGAAAATAGTCTTTTGGCACGGTGGCTAGGCACCATAGGTGGCCAAAACAGCCTGTTGGGCACGGTCACTAGGCACCATGGGTGGGAAAAATAGCCCGTTGCTCACCTTCGATGGATAAAACAGCCTGTTGGCATGCTCGCTAGGCATTTTCGGGGGGTAAAATAGCCCGTTGGCACAGTCACTAGGGACCCTCTGTGGGAAAAATAGCCCGTTGGTACGGTCGCTAGGCACCTTCCATGGGAAAAACAACACACCTCTGGTAGGGAAAACAGCCCATTAAAACGGTCGCTAGGCACCTTCGTTGGGCAAAACAGCCTTTTGGCACAGTTGTTGGGCACCAACGGTGGCCAAAACAGCCCGTTAGCATGGTCGCTACGTACTTCGGTAGGCAAAACAACTTATTGGCACAGTTGCTAGGCACCACGGTGGCCAAAACAACCCATTGGCACGGTTGTTATGCATTTCAGTGGGAAAAACAACCCATTCGTATAGTCACTACGCACTTTGGTGGGCAAAACAGCATGTTCGCACGGTTGCTACGCACTTTGGTGGGCAAAACAGCCTATTGGAACAGCTACTAAGCACCATCAGCGGCCAAAACAGCTCGTTGGAACAATTGCTACGCACTTCGGTGGGAAAAAAAGCACGTTCCTATAGTTGCTACGGACTTTGGTGGGCAAAACAACCTATTGGCATAGTTGCTAGGCACCATCAGTGGCCAAAACAACCCGTTGGCACGGTCTCTATGTATTATGGTGGGCAAAACAGTATGTTGGCACAGTTGCTAGACACAATCGGTAGCCACAACAGCACGTTGGCATAGTTGCTACGCATTTCAGTGGGCAAAATAGCCAGTTAGTACTGTTGCTACGCACTTCGATGGCCAAAACAGCCTGTTAGCACGTTTGGTAGGCACCCCTGATGGGTAAAATAGCCCGCTAGGCATTTGGTGGGCAAAATAGCCCATTGAAACTGTCGCTACGCACCTTCATTTGGCAAAATAGCCTTTTGGCACAGTTGTTGGGCACCATCGGTGGCCAAAATAGCCTGTTGGCATGGTCGCTGCGTACTTCAGTAAGCAAAACAACCTATTGGCATTGTTTCTAGGCCCCACAGTGGCCAAAACAGCCCATTGGCATGGTCGCTATGTGTTTCAGTGGGAAAAACCGCCTGTTGGCACAGTCGCTGCTCACTTCAATGGGCAAAACAGCATGTTCGCCCGGTTGCTACTCACTTTGGCAGGCACAAAAGCCTGTTGGCACAGTTGTTGGGCACCATCAGTGGCCAAAATAGCCCGTTGGCATGGTCGCTACGCACTTCGATGGGCAAAACAGCATGTTCGCACGGTTGCTATGCACTTCGGTGGCCAAAATAGCCTGTTGGTACAGCTACTAGGCACCATCAGTGGCCAAAACAGCCTGTTGGCATAGTCGCTACGCCCTTTAGTGGTAAAAAAAAAGCACGTTCCCATGGTTGCTATACACTTTGGTGGGCAAAACAACCTGTTGGCATAGTTACTAGGCGCCATCAGTGGCCAAAACAACCCGTTGGCATTGTTGCTAGGAGCCCTCGATGGGCAAAACAACCCATTGGCACGGTCGCTAGGCACCTTTGGTGGGAAAAACAACCCGTTGGGCACCTTTAGTGTGCAAAACATCCCGTTGACACAGTCGCTAGGCAACATCGGTGGCCAAAATAACCCGTTGGCGTGGTCGCTAGGCACCCTTAGTGGCCAAAACAGCTCGTTGGCATGGTGGCTAGGCACCTTAGGTGGGAAGAACAACCCGTTGCGCACCTTCGGTAGGCAAAATAGCCCGTTGGCATAGTCACTCAGCACCTTTGGTAGGAAAAACAGCTCGTAGGCATACCTTCAGTGGGCAAAACAGTCCGTTGGCACAGTCGCTAGGCATATTTGGCCAAAAAACAGCGCGCTGGCGCACCTTCGGTGAACAAAACAACCCATTGACACAATCGCTAGGAATCCTCGGTGGGAAAAACAACCCGTTGGTAGACTTTTGGTCGGTAAAACAGTCCGTTGGCGTGGTGACTAAGCAACCTCGGTGGGAAAAACAACCCTTTGGCACGGTCACTAGGCATCTTCGGTGGGAAAAACAACCTATTGGCAAACCTTCGGTTGGCGGAATAGCCCGTTGGCCCAGCAGCTAGGCACCCTCGGTGGGCAAGATAGCCCATCGGCACGATCGGTAAGCTCCTTCAATGAGAAAAACAGCCAGTTGGGGCACGGTCGTTAGGCACCTTTGATGGGAAAAACAGCTCGTTGGACACCTTCGGTGGGGAAAACTGCCCATTGGCACGGTCGCTAGGCACCTTTGGTGGGCAAAACAACCCTTTGGCATGGTCGCTAGCCACCCTTGGTGTTCAAAATAGTTTATTGAGACGGTGGCTAGGCACCTTCATTGGGAAAAACAATCCGTTTGCACAGCCGATAAGCCCTTTTGGAGGGAAAAACAAACCGTTGGGCACCTTCGGTGGGCAAAACAACCTTTTGCCACAGTCGTTGGGCACCTTCGGTGGGAAAAATAGCTCGTTGGCACACCTTTGGTGGGAAAACAGTCCTTTGGCAAGGTCGCTAGGCACCATCGGTGGGCAAAACAACCCGTTGGGCACCTTTGGTGGGTAAAACAACCAGTTGGCACAGTTGCTAGGCACCTTCGGTGGGTAAAACAACCCATTGGCACGGTAGCTAGGCGCCCTCGGTGGGCAAAATAGCCTGTTGGCACGGTCACTAGGCAACTTCGGAGGGCCCGTTGGGCACATTTGTTGGGCAAAACAACCCTTTGGCATGACAGCTAGGCAACTTCGTTTTGAAAAATAACTCGTTGGCACACCTTCAATGGGAAAACAATCCGTTAACACTGTCACTAGGCACCATCGGTAGGCAAAACAACCTGTTTGGCACCTTTGGGGGGTAAAACAGCCTGTTGGCACAGTTGATAGGCACCTTCGGGTGGAAAAACAGCCCGTTGTCACACCTTCGGTGGCAACTTCGGAGGGAAAAAAACCACGTTGGGCACCTTTTTTGGGCAAAACAACCCTTTGGCACTGTCGTTGGGCAACTTCGTTGGGAAAAACAGCCCGTTGGCACACCTTCAATGGGAAAACAGTCCATTAACACTGTTACTAGGCACCATCGACAGGCAAAACAACCTATTCGGCACCTTTTAGGGGTAAAATAGCCTGTTGGCATGGTTGATAGGCATCTTCGGGGGAAAACAGCCCGTTGGCACACCTTTGGTGGCAAAATAGCCTGTTGGCACTGTCCTTAGGTAACTTTGGAGGGGAAAAAAACCCCGTGGGGTACCTTTGTTAGGCAAAAGGACCATTTGGCATGGTTGGTGGGCAACTTTGTTGGGAAAAATAGCCCGTTGGCACACCTTTAATGGGAAAATAGTCCGTTAACACTGTCACTAGGCACCATCGGTAGGCAAAACAACCTGTTCAGCACCTTTGGGGGGTAAAACAACCTGTTGGCATGGTTGATAGGCACCTTCGGGGGGCAACAGCCAGTCGGCACACCTTCGGTGGCAAAACAACCCATTGATACAATCCCTAGGCAACTTCAGAGGGAAAAAAACCACGTTGGGCACATTTGTTGGGCAAAACAACCCATTGGCACGGCCGCTGGGCAACTTCGTTGGGAAAAACAGCACGTTGGCACACCTTCAATTGGAAAATAGTCCGTTAACACTGTCACTAGGCACCATTGGTAGGCGAAACAACCTGTTTGGCACCTTTGGGGGTTAAAACAGCCTGTTGGCACGGTTCATAAGCACCTTCGGGGGGAAAAACAGCCCATTGGCACACCTTTGTTGGCAAAACAGCCTGTGGACACAGTCGTTAGGTACATTCGGTGTGTAAAACAACCCATTGACACAGTTGCTAGGCACCCTCGATGGGCAAACACAACCTATTGGAACGATCGCTAGGCACTTTCAGTCGGCAAAACAGCCCATTGACAAGGTCACTAGGCAACTTCGGTTGGAAAAATAGCCCTTTGGCACGGTCTCTACGTACCTTTGGTGGGAAAAACAGCCTGTTGGCAGACCTTATGTGGGCAAAATAGTCCATTGGCGTAGTCGGTAGGCACATTCGGAGAAAAAAACAGCGCGTTGGTGCACCTTTGGTGAACCAAACAACCCATTGACTCGGTCGCTACTGATATTCCGCATGAAAAACAGCCCGTTGATAGACCTTCGGTTCGTAAAATAGTTCGTAGACATGGTCACTAGGCTCATTTGGTGGAAAAAAATGGCCCATTGGCACACCTTCGGTCGTCAAAATAGCACGTTGACACACATTTGATGTGCAAAAAAGCCCGATGACACAGTCCCTAGACAACTTCGGTGGGAAAGACAACCAGTTGGCACACCTTTGGTGGGCAAAACAACCCTTTGGTACGGTCGCTAGGAGCCTTTGGTGGGAAAAATAGCCCACTGGGCACATTCGGTTGGTGAAACAAACTATTGGCACGATCACTAGGCACCATCGGTGTGAAAAACAACCCTTCGGTGGGTAAAACAGCTACTTGGCACGGTCACTGGGCACTGTGGCTGGGAAAACAGTACATTGGCACAGTCGCTAGGTGCCTTTGGTGGGTAAAACAACTTGTTGGTACGGTAGCAAGGCACCCTCGGTGGGCAAAACAGCCCATTGGGCACCTTTGGTGTGTAAAATAGCCCGTTGGCACGGTTGCTAGGTACCTTTGGCGGGAAAAACAACAAGTTGGCACAGTTGCAAGGTACCATCGGAGGCTAAAACAGCCCGTTGGCACAGTTGCTACACACTTCGGTGGGCAAAACAGCCAGTTGGCAAGTTTTCTAAGCACCCCCGATGGGTAAAACTGCCCGATAAGCACTTGGTGGGCAAAACAGTCCGTTGGCACAGTCGCTGGGCACATTCGGCCCAAAAAACAACGCGCTGGCACACCTTCGGTGAACAAAACAACCCATTGACACAATCGTTAGGCATCCTTGGTGGAAAAAACAACCCATTGGCAAACCTTCGATCAGCAAAACAGTCCGTTGGCGCAGTGACTAAACACCCTAGGTGGGAAAAACAACCCTTTGCAATGATCGCTAGGCAACTTCATTAGGAAAAAAACAACCCGTTGGAACACCTTCAATGGGAAAACAGTTTGTTAACACTGTCACTAGGCACCATCGGTAGGCAAAACAACCTGTTCAGCACCTTTGGGGGGTAAAACAACCTGTTGGCACGGTTGATAGGCACCTTCTTGGGGAAAAACAGCTCTTTGGCACACATTCGGTGGCAAAACAGCCCTTTGACACAGTCCTTAGGCAACTTCGGAGGAAAAAGACAACGTTGGGTAACTTTCTTGGGCAAAACAACCCTTTGGCACGACCGTTGGGCAACTTCGTTGGGAGAAACAACCTGTTGGCACACCTTCAAAGGGAAAACAGTCCGTTAACACGGTCACTAGGCATTATCGGTAGGCAAAACAACCTGTTTGGCACCTTTGGGTGGTAAAACAACCTACTAGCACAGTTGATAGGTACCTTCGGGGAGAAAAACAACCTGTTTACACACCTTCGGTGGTAAAACAACTTTTTGACACTGTCGCTAGGCACCTTTGGTATGTAAAACAACCCATTGACACGGTCGCTAGGCACCCTCGATGGGCAAAACAGCCCATTGGAACGATCGCTAGGCACATTCATTGGGCAAAGCAACCCGTTGACACGGTCGCTAGGCAACTTCGGTGGGAAAAACAACCTATTGGGCACCTTCAGTGGGAAAAACAATCCGTTTGCACAGTCAATAAGCACCTTCGGAGGGAAAAACATCCCGTTGGGCACCTTAAGTGGGCAAAACAACCTTTTGGCACAGTCGCTGGGCACCTTCGGTGGGAAAAATAGCCCATTGGCACACCTTTGGTGGGAAAACAGTCCTTTGGCAAGGTCACTAGGCACCATCGTTGGGCACCTTTGGTGGTTAAAACAGCTAGTTGGCATAGTCGCTAGGCACCTTCGTTGGGTAAAACAACCCAATGGCACGGTAGCTAGGCGTCTTGGTGGGAAAAAAGCCTGTTGGCACAGTCACTAGGTAACTTCGGAGTGAAAAACACCTCGTTGGGCACCTTTGTTGGGCAAAACAACCCTTTGGCATAGCAGCTGGGTAACTTCGTTTTGAAAAATAACCCGTTGGCAAACCTTCAATGGGAAAACAGTTCGTTAACACTGTCACTAGGCACCATCGGTTGGCAAAACCACCTGTTTGGCACCTTTGGGGGGTAAAATAGCCTGTTGGCACAGTTGATAGGTACCTTTAGGTGGAAAAATAGCCCGTTGCCACATAGTCACTAGGCCACTTCGGAGGGAAAAAACCCCGTTGGGCACCTTTGTTGGGCAAAACAACCCTTTGGCACTACTGTTGGGCAACTTCGTTAGGAAAACAACTCCTTGACACACCCTCAATGGGAAAACAGTCCGTTAACACTGTCACAAGGCACCGTCGGCAGGCTAAACAACCTGTTCGACACCTTTTGGGGGTGAAACAGCTTGTTGTCATGGTTGATAAGCATCTTCGGGGGGAAAAACAGCTCGTTGGCACACCTTCGGTGGCAAAACAACCCATTGACACAGTCCCTAGGTAACATTAGAGGGAAAAAAGCCCGTTGGACACCTTTGTTGGGCAAAACAACCCTTTGGCACACCCGGTGGGTAACTTCGTTAGGAAAAACAGCCCGTTAGCACATCTTCAATGGGAAAATAGTCTGTTAACACTGTCACTAGGCACCATCAGTAGGCAAAACAACCTATTCGGTACCTTTAGGGGGTAAAACAGCCCGTCGACACACCTTTGGGGGGAAAACAGCTCGTCGGCACACCTTCGTTGGCAAAATAGCCCGTTGACACAGTCCCTGGGCAACATCGGAGGGAAAAAAACCCCGTTAGGCACCTCTGTTGGGCAAAACAACCCATTGGCACGGCCGCTGGGCAACTTCGTTGGGAAAAACAGACCGTTGGCACACCTTCAATTGGAAAATAGTCTGTTAACACTGTTAGTAGGCACCATCGGTAGGCAAAACAACCTGTTTGGCACCTTTGGGGGGTAAAACAGCCTGTTCGCACGGTTGATAGGCACCTTTGGGGGGAAAAACAGCCCGTTGGCAAAACAGCCTATTGACACAATCGCTAGGAACCTTCGGTGTGTAAAACAACCCATTGACACAGTCGCTAGGTACCCTCGATGGGCAAAACAACCCATTGGAATAATCGCTAGGCACTTTCGGTCGACAAAACAGCCTGTTGACACGGTCGCTAGGCAACTTCGGTGGGAAAAACAGCCTGTTGGGAAACTTTGGTAGGAAAAATAGCCCATTGGCACGGTCGCTACGCACCTTTGGTGGAAAAACAACCTGTTGGCAAACCTTCTGTGGGCAAAACAGTCCATTGGCACAGTCGCTAGGCACATTCGGTGAAAAAAACAGTGCGTTGGCGCACCTTTGGTGAACCAAACAACCCATTGACACGGTCCCTACGGATATTCCGCAAGAAAATAGCCCATTGACAGACCTTCGGTTTGTAAAACAGTTCGTTGACATGGTCACTAGGTTCATTTGCTGGAAAAAAATTACCCATTGGCACACCTTTGGTGGTCAAAATAGCGCGTTAACGTACATTTGGTGTCCAAAAAAGCCCGATGACACAGTCGCTAGACATCTTTAGTGGGAAAGACAACCAGTTGGCACACCTTTGGTGGACAAAACAACCCTTTGGTATGGTCGCTAGGCACCTTTGGTGGAAAAAATAGCCCACTGGACACATTCGGTTGGTGAAACAAACTATTGGCAAGATCACTAGGTACCATCGGTGTGTAAAACAACCCTTTGGGTACCTTCTTTGGGTAAAACAGCTGGTTGGCATGGTCACTGGGCACCTTGGGTGGGAAAACAGTACGTTGGCACGGTCGCTAAGCGCCCTTGGTGGGTAAAACAACCTGTTTGCATGGTAACTAGGCACCCTCGATGGGCAAAACAGCCCTTTTGGCACCTTTGGTGGGTAAAATAGCCCGTTGGTACGGTCGCTGGGTACCTTTGGTGGGAAAAACAAGTTGGCACGGTTGCAAGGCACCATCGGAGGCTAAAACAGCCCGTTGGCACGGTTGCTACACACATCGGTGGGCAAAATAGCCAATTCACATGTTTGCTAGGCACCCCCGATGGGTAAAATGGCCCGCTAAGCACTTGATGGGCAAAACAGTCCGTTGGCACAGTCGCTAGGCACATTTGGCCAAAAAAATAGCGTGCTGGCGCACCTTCGGTGAACAAAACAACCCATTGACGCAATCGCTAGGCATCCTCGGTGGGAAAAACAACCCATTGGCAAACCTTCGGTCGGTAAAACAGTCCGTTGGCGCAGTGACTAAGCAGCCTCGGTGGGAAAAACAACCATTTGCAACGATCGCTAGGCATCTTCGGTGGGAAAAATAACCTGTTGGCAAACCTTTAACCAGTAGAACAGCCCGTTGGCCCAGCAGCTAGGCAGCCCCGGTGGGCAAAACAGCGCATCGGCACGATCACTAAGCACCTTCAATGGGAAAACATCCAGTTGGGCACCCTCAGTGCGCAAAACAACCCGTTGTCACGGTCGTTAGGCACCTTCGGTGGGAAAAACAGCTCGTTGGTCACCTTCAGTGGGGAAAACTGCCCATTAGCACGGTCACTAGGCACCTTCGGTGGGCAAAACAACCCTTTGGCATGGTCGCTATGCGCCCTTGGTCTGCAAAATAGTTCGTTGACACAGTGGCTGGGCACCTTCATTGGGAAAAACAATCTGTTTGCATAGCTGATAAGCCCCTTCGGAGGGAAAAACAGCCTGTTGGGCACTTTCGGTAGGCAAAACAACCTTTTGGCACAGTCGTTGGGCACCTTCGATGCGAAAAATAGCCCGTTGGCACACCTTTGGTGGGAAAACAGTCTTTTGGCAAGGTCGCTAGGCACCATCGATGGGCAAAACAACCCGTTGGGCACCTTTGGTGGGTAAAACAGCCAATTGGCACAGTCACTAGGCACCTTCGGTAGGTAAAACAACCCGTTAGCACAGTAGCTAGGCACCCTCGGTGGACAAAATAGCCTGTTGGCATGGTCGCTAGGCAACTTCGGAGGGAAAAAAACCCTGTTGGGCAAAACAACCCTTTGGCACGGCAGCTGGGCAACTTCGTTTTGAAAAACAACCCGTTGGCACACCTTCAATGGGAAAACAGTCTGTTAACACTGTCACTAGGCACCATCAGTAGGCAAAACAACATGTTTGGCACCTTTGTGGGGTAAAACAGCCTGTTGGCACGGATGATAGGCACCTTTGTGGGGAAAAATAGCCCGTTGGCACACATTCGGTGGCAAAATAGCCCGTTGACACGTCCTTAGGCAACTTCGGTGGGAAGAAAACCACGTTGGGTCATTTTCTTGGGCAAAACAATCCTTTGGCACGGCCATTGGGCAACTTCGTAGGGAAAAACAGCCCGTTGGCATACCTTCAATGGGAAAACAGTCCATCAACCCTATCACTAGGCACCATCGGTAGGCAAAACAACCTATTCGGCACCTTTGGGGGGTAAAACAGCCTGTTGGCACGATTGATAGTTACCTTCGGGTGGAAAAACATCCCGTCGGCACACCTTTGGTGGCAAAATAGCCCGTTAACACAGTCCCTAGGCAACTTCGGAGGGAAAAAAACCTCGTTGGGCACCTTTGTTGGGCAAAACAACCCTTTAGCACGGCCACTGGGCAACTTCGTTGGGAAAAACGGCCCGTTGGCACACCTTCAATGGGAAAATAGTCCGTTATCACTGTCACTAGGCACCATCGGTAGGCAAAACAACCTGTTTGGCATCTTTGGGGGGTAAGACAGCCTGTTGGCACGGTTGATAGGCACCTTCGGGGGGAAAAACAGCCTGTTGGCAAACCTTCGTTGGTAAAATAGCTCGTTGACACAGTCACTAGGCACCTTTGGTGCGTAAAACAACCTATTGACACAGTCGCTAGGCACCCTCGATAGGCTAAAGGGCCCATTAGAACAATCGCTAGGCACTTTCGGTCGGCAAAATAGCCAGTTGACACGGCCGCTAGGCAACTTCAGTGGAAAAAACAGCCTATTTGGCAACTTCGGTGGGAAAAATAGCCCTTTGGCACGGTCACTACGCACCTTTGGTGGGAAAAACAACCTATTGGCAGACCTTCCGCAGGCAAAACAGTCCATTGGCACAGTCACTAGGCACATTCGGTGAATAAAGCAGCACGTTGGCGCACCTTTGGTGAACCAAACAACCCATTGACACGGTCCCTATGCATATTCTGCATGAAAAACAGCCTGTTGACAAACCTTCTGTCTGTAAAACAGTTCGTTGACATGGTCACTAGGCTCATTCGGTGGAAAAAAATGGCCCATTGGCACACCTTCGGTTGTCAAAACAGCGCGTTGACGCACCTTTGGTGCAAAAAAGCCTGATGACATAGTCGCTAGACACCTTCAGTGGGAAAGACAACCAGTTGGCACGCCTTTGGTGGGAAAAACAACCCTTTAGTACGGTTGCTAGGCACCTTTGTTGGGAAAAATAGCCCACTGGGCACATTCAGTTGGTGAAACAAACCGTTGGCATGATCACTAGGCACCATCGGTGTGCAAAACAACCCTTAGGGCACCTTCGATGGGTAAAACAGCTCGTTGGCACGGTCACTGGGCACCTTGGGTGGGAAAACAGTACGTTGGCACTGTCGCTAGGCGCCCTTGGTAGGTAAAACAACCTGTTGGCATGGTAGCTAGGCACCCTCAGTGCGCAAAACAACCCATTGGGTACCTTTGGTGGGTAAAATAGCCCATTGGGTACCTTTGGTGGGTAAAATAGCCCATTAGCACGGTCGCTAAGTACCTTGGCGAGAAAAAGCCAGTGGGCACAATTGCTAGGCACTATCGGAGGCTAAAATAGCCCGTTGGCACGGTTTCTACACACTTCGGTGGGCAAACGAGCCTGTTGGCACATTTGCTAGGCACCCCCAATGGGTAAAATGGCCCGCTAAGCACTTGGTGGGAATAACAGCTTGTTGACACGGTCTCTAAGAAACTTTGATGGGTACAACAGCCGGTTGTCATGGTTTCTAGGTACCCCTCGATGGGCAAAACAACCCATTGGCACCTTCGGTGGGAAAAACAGCCTGTTGAGCACCTTCTGTGTGCAAAACAGCCCGTTGGCATATTCGCTAGGCACCCTCGGTAGGCAAAACAGCCCATTGGCATGGTAACTAGGCATCTTCGGTGAGAAGAACAGCCCGTTAGGCACCATTGCTGGGCAAAATAGCTGGTTGGCACGGTCGCTAGGAACCTTCGGTGGGAGAAATAGCCCATTGGCAGAATTTAGTGGGAGAACAATCCATTGGCACACACGCTAGGCATATTTTGCAAAAAAAATAGCGTGTTGGCATACCTTCGGTGAACAAAACGACCCATTTTCACGATCACTAGGCATCTTCAGTGGGAAAAACAACCTGTTGGAAGACCTTCGGTCGATAAAATAGTCCTTTGGCACGGTGACCAAGCGCCCTTGGTGGGAAAACCAACCTTTGGCACAGTTGCTAGGGATCTTCGGTGGGAAAAACAACCGGTTGGCAAACCTTTGGTTAGCAGAATAGCCCGTTAGCCTAGTAGCTAGGCACCCTTGGTGGGCAAAACAACCCATTGGCACATCGCCAAGCACCTTCGGTGGGAAAAACAACCAGTTAGGTGCCCTCGGTGCGCAAAACAGCTTGTTGGCATGGTCGCTAGGCACCATCGGTGGGAAAAACAGCCCGTTGGACACCTTCGCTGGGGAAAACTGCCCATTGGTACAGTCGCTAGGCACCTTCGGCATGGTTGCTAGGCGCCCTCGGTGTGCAAAACAGTTCGTTGACAAGGTGGCTAGGCACCTTCGTTCGGAAAAACAATCCTCTTGTATAGTCGATAAGCCCCTTTGGAGGGAAAAACAGCCCGTTGGGCACCTTCGGTGGGTAAAACAACCTTTTGGCACAGTCTCTGGGCACCTTCGGCGGGAAAAATAGCCCGTTGGCACACCTTTGGTTGGAAAACGGTGCTTTGGCAAGGTCGCTAGGCACCATCAGTGGGCAAAACAACCCGTTGGGCACCTTTGGTGGGTAAAACGGCCAGTTGGCGCAGTCGTTAGGCAGCTTCAGTGGGTAAAATAGCCCGTTGACACGGTGGCTAGGCACGTTGGGTGGGCAAAATAGCCCGTTGGCATGGTCGCTAGGCTCCTTCGAAGGGAAAAAAAAGCCGTTGAGCACGTTTGTTGGGTAAAACAACCCTTTGGCACGACCGCTGGGCAACTTTGTTAGGAAAAACAGCCCGTTGGCACACCTTCAATGGGAAAATAGTCCGTTAGCAAGGTCACTAGGCACTATCAGTAGGCAAAACAACCTGTTTGGCACCTTTGGGTGGTAAAATAGACTACTGGCACAGTTGATAGGTACATTCGGGGGGAAAAACAGCCCGTTGGCACACCTTCAGTGGCAAAACAGCCCGTTGACACAGTCGCTAGGCGCCTTCGTTGTGTAAAACAACCTATTGACACAGTCGCTAAGCACCCTCGATGGGCAAAACAGCCTATTGGAACAATCGTTGGGCACATTCGGTGGGCAAAGCAGCTCGTTGACACGGTCGCTAGGCAACTTTGGTGGGAAAAAAAGCCTGTTGGGCACCTTCAGTGGGAAAAATAGCCCGTTGGCACGGTCGCTACGCACCTTTGGTGGGAAAAATAGCCTGTTGGTAGACCTTCCGTGGGCAAAACAGTCCATTGGCACAGTCGCTAGGCATATTCGGTGAATAAAACAGCACTTTGGTGCACCTTTAGTGAACCAAACAACCTATTGACACGGTCCCTACACATATTCTGTAGGAAAAACAGCCTGTTGACAAACCTTCGGTCAGCAAAACAGTCCGTTGATGTGGTCATTAAGCACATTCGATGGAAAAAAAAGGCCCATTGGCACACCTTCAGTGGGGAAAATTGCCCATTGGCATGGTCGCTAGTCACCTTCGGTGTGCAAAACAACCCTTTGTCATGGTCGCTAGGTACCCTTGGTGTGCAAAATAGTTCATTGACACGGTGGCTAGGCACCTACGTTAGGAAAAACAATCCGTTTGCACAACCGATAAGCTCCTTCGGAGGGAAAACAGCCCGTTGGGCACCTTCGGTGGGCAAAACAACCTTTTGGCACGGTCTCTGGGCACCTTTGGTGGGAAAAATAGCCCGTTGGCACACCTTTGGTGGGTAAACAATCCTTTGGTAAGGTCCCTAGGCACCATCGGTGGGCAAAATAACCCGTTGGGCACCTTTGGTGGGTAAAAGAGCCGGTTGGCACAGTCAATAGGCACCTTGGGTGGGGAAAACAGTACGTTGGCATAGTCACTAGGCGCCTTTGGTGGGCAAAACTACCTATTGGCACGTGGGCAAAAGAGCCCATTGGGAACTTATGGTGGGTAAAATAGCTCAATGCCATATTCGCTAGGTACCTTTGGCGGAAAAAACAGCCAGTTGGGTGGCTACGGTGGGCCAAACATCCTGTTGGCACGGTCGCTAGGCACCTTTGGTAGGAAAAACAACCCGCGGGCACTGCCGCTAGGCCCCTTCTGTAGGAAAAATAGCCCATTGGCCACCTTTGGTGGGTAAAACAACCCGTTGGTACAGTCAAAAGATGACTGCGGTGGGAAAAACAACCCATTGGCAGGGTCGCTATACATGTTGGGTGGGCAAAATAGCATGTTGGTGACCTTTGATGGGCAAAACAACCCGTTGGCATGGTCGTAAGGCACTCTCGGTGAGAAAAACAACCCGTTGGAATGGTCGCTAGGCACCTTAAATGGGCAAAACAGCCTGTTGGTACGGTGGCTAGGCACTTTCAGAGGAAAAGGCAGCCCATTGTGCATATTAGGTGGGCAAAACAACCCTTTGGCAAGGTCGCTGCACACCTTCGGTGGGTAAAACTGCCCGTTAGCACGCCTTCGATGGGTAAAACTACCCGTTGAGCACAGTCGCTAGGCAAGTTCACTAGACATGGTCGCTAGGCATGTTCATGACCTTCAATGCGCAAAATAACCTACTGGCATGGTCACCAGGTACTCTAGGTGGGAAAAACTACCCGTTGGCATGGTCGCTAGGCACTTTTGGTGGGAAAAACAGCCAGTTGAGCAACTTTGGTGTGAAAAACAGCCTGTTGGAACGGTCGCTATGCACCTTGGGTGGACAAAACAACCTGTTGGCCACCTTCGGCGGGAAAAACAACCCCTTGGCATGGTCACCAGGGACCCTTGGTGGGTAAAACAACTCGTTGGCATGGTCACTTGGCACCTTCAATGGGCAAAACATCCTGTTGGTACATTGGCTAGGCACCTTCGGAGGGAAGAACAACTCGTTGGGCATCTTCATTGGACAAAATAGCCCATTGGCACAATCTCTAGGTACCTTTGGTGGGAAAAACAGCCGGTTGGCAGACCTTTGGTGGGGAAAATAGTCCATTGGTACGGTTGCTAGGCACATTTGGCAAAAAAATAGCACGTTGGCGCACCTTTGGTGAACAAAACAACCCATTGACACGATCGCTAGGCATCTTCGATCGAAAAAACAGCCCGTTGGTAGACCATCGGTCGGTAAAACAGTCCATTGGCGCAGTTACTGGGCACCCTCGGTGGGAAAAACAACCTTTTGGCACGGTCACTAGGCATCTTCGATGGAAAAACAACCCGTTTGTAGACCTTCAATCGACAAAACAGCCTGTTGGCCTGGCAACTAGGCACCCTTGGTGGGCAAAACAACCCGTTGGGTACCCTTGGTGGGAAAACAACCCGTTGGGCACCTTTGGTGGGAAAACAGCCTATTGGACACCTTCGGTGGGGAAAATTGCCCATTGGCACGGTGGCTAGGCACCTTCGGTGGGAAAAACAATCCTTTGGCATGGTCGCTAGGCACCCTTGGTGTGCAAAATTGTTTGTTGACACGGTGGCTAGGCACCTTCGGTGGGAAAAATAACCTGTTGGCAAACCTTCGATTGGCAGAACAGTCTGTTGGCCAGGCAGCTAGGCACCCTCGGTGGGCAAAACAGCCCATTGGCCCGGTAGCTAAGCACCTTCAGTGGGAAAAACAACCAGTTAGGCACCCTCAACGGGCAAAACAGCCTGTTGGCACGGTCGTTAGGCATCTTCAGTGGGGAAAACTGCCCATTGGCACGGTCGCTATGCATCTTCGGTGGGGAAAACTGCCTATTGGCATGGTCATTAGGCACCTTTGGTGTGCAAAACAGTTCATTGACATGGTTGCTAGGTACCTTCGGTGGGAAAAACAATCTATTTGCATAGCTGATAAGCCCCTTCGGAGGGAAAAACAGCCCGTTGGGCACCTTCGGTGGGCAAAACAACCTTTTGGCATGTTCACTAGGCACCTTCGGCGGGAAAATTTGCCTATTGGCACACCATCGGTGAGAAAAACAACCTGTTGGGCATCTTTAGTGGGTAAAATAGCCAGTTGGCACAGTTACTAGACATCTTTGGTGGGTAAAACAGCGCATAGGCACGATAGCTAGGCACCCTCGGTGGGCAAAATAGCCCGTTGGCACGGTCGCTAGGCACCTTCAGAGGGAAAAAACCTCGTGGGGCACCTTCATTGGGCAAAACAACCCTTTGACATGGCCGCTGGGCAACTTCGTTGGGAAAACAACCTATTGGCACACCTTCAGTGGCAAAACAACCTGTTGACACAATCGCTAGGCACCTTCGTTGTGTATAATAGCCCGTTGGCACGGTCCCTAGGGACCCTCAATTAGCAAAACAACCCATTGGAACGATCTCTAGTCACATTTGGTGGGCAAAACAGCCTGTTGACACGGTTGCTAGGCAACTTTGGTGTCCAAAACAACCAGTTGGGGTGGTTGCTAGGCACTTTAGGTGGGGAAAATAGCCCGTTGGCACATTGGTTAGGCACTTTTGGTGGGAAAAACAGCCTGTTGGGCACCTTCGGTAGGAAAAATAGCTCGTTGGCACAGTTGCTACGCACCTTTGGTGGGAAAAACAGCCTATTGGCAGACCTTTCATGGGCAAAACAGTCCATTGGCACAGTCATTAGGAACATTCGGTGAAAAAATAGTATGTTGGCACACCTTTAGTGAACCTAACAACCTATTGACACAGTCCTTAGGCATATTCGGCATGAAAAACAGCCTATTGGTAGACCGTCGGTCTACAAAACAGTCTATTGACGTGGTCATTAGGCACATTCGGTGGAAAAAATGACCCATTGGCACACCTTCTGTCGTCAAAATAGCGCGTTGACGCACCTTTGGTGTGCAAAAAGCCCGATGACACAGTCGCTAGACACCTTCGGTGGGAAAGACAACCTGTTGGCACACCTTTGGTGGGAAAAACAACCAGTTGGGTGCCTTCGATGGGTCAAACAGCCTGTTGACACAGTCGCTAGGCACCTTTAGTGGGCAAAACAACCCGCAGGCACGGCCGCTAGGTCCCTTCCGTGGGAAAACAGCCTATTGGGCACCTTTGGTGGGTTAAACAACCCGTTGGCATAGTCGCTAGGCCCCTTTCCCAGGAAAACAGTCCATTGACATCGTCGGTAGACAGCTTTGGTGGGAAAAACAACCCATTGCCACGGTTGCTATGCACTTTGAGTGGGCAAAACAACCAGTTGGTGACCTTCGATGGGAAAAAAAACCCGTTGAAATGGTCGCCAGGCACTCTCGGTGAGCAAAACAACTCGTTAGAATGGTTTCTAAGCACCTTCAATGGGCAAAATAGCCCATTGGTATGGTGGCTAGGCACCTTAAGAGGGAAAAACAGCCTATTGGGCACCTTAGGTGGGCAAAACAACCCTTTGGCAAGGTTGCTACGCACTTTCGGTGGGTAAAATTGCCCGTTGGCACACCTTCGGTGGGTAAAATTGCTTGTTGAGCACGGTCACTAGGCACCTTGGGTGTCCTGCCCATTGAGCACGATCACTAGGCACCTTCGGTGGGGAAAACAGCCCGTTGCACACCTTCGGTGGGTAAAATAACCTGTTGGCACAGTCGCTAGGCACCTTCGGTGGGAAAAACTACCCATTGGCATAGTCGCTAGGCACCTTCGGTGGGTAAAACAACCCTTTGGCATGGTCGCTAGGCACCTTTGGTGTGCAAAATAGTTCTTTGACACGGTGGCTAGGCACTTTTAGGGGGAAAAACAATCCACTTGCCCAGCCGATAAGCCCCTTCAGTGGGCAAAACAACCATTTGTCACTGTCACTGGGCACCTTCACCACGAAAAAGAGCCCGTTAGCACACCTTTGGTGGGAAAACAGTCCTTTGGCAAGGTCGCTAGGCACCATCGATGGGCAAAAAAGCCCATTGGCATAGTCGTTAGGCACCTTCTAAGGGAAAAAACCACGTTGGGCACCTTCGTTGGGCAAAACAACTCTTTGGCATCGCCGCATGGCAACTTCGTTGGCAAAAATAGCCCGTTGGAACACCTTCAGTGGAAAGACAGTCTGTTAACACAATCACTAGGCACCATCAGTAGGCAAAACAACCTGTTCGACACTTTTGGTGGGTAAAAC
Organism: Erythroxylum longipes; assembly: GCA_027563885.1. NCBI lineage: Eukaryota > Viridiplantae > Streptophyta > Magnoliopsida > Malpighiales > Erythroxylaceae > Erythroxylum > Erythroxylum longipes. The sequence continues at coordinate 46,201 of JAOQMS010042540.1, forward strand.
AGCCCGTTGGCACGGTTGATAGGCACCTTCAGGGGGGGAACAACCGGTTAGGATACCTTTGGTGGCAGAACAGCTAGTTGACACAGTCACTAGGTACCTTCAGTGTGTAAAACAACACGTTGGCACAGTCGCTAGGTACCCTCGATGGGAAAAATAACCCAATGGAACGATCGCCAGGCACATTCGGTGGGCAAAACAACCAGTTGATACCGTCGCTAGGTATCTTTAGTGGCCAAAACAACACTTTGGTACGGTCACTAGGCACTCTCGGTGGGGAAAACAACCTATTGCCATGTTGGTTAGGCACCTTTTGTGGGAAAAACAGCCCGTTGGGCACTTTTGGTGGAAAAAATAACCCATTGGCACGGTCGCTATGCACCTTTGGTGGGAAAAACGCCCTATTGGCAGACCTTCCATGGGCAAAACAGTCCGTTGGCACATTCGCTAGGCACATTTGGTGAAAAAAACAGTACATTGGCGCACCTTCGGTGAACCAAACAACCCATTGACATGGTCCCTAGGCATATTTGATAGGAAAAATAGCCTTTTGGCATACCTTCGGTCTGTAAAACAGTTCGTTGATGTGGTCATTAGGCACATTTGGTGGAAAAAAATGGCCCATTGGCACACCTTCAGTCGTCAAAACAGAGCGTTGACGTACCTTTGGTGTGCAAAATAGCCCGTTGACACAATCGCTAGACACTTTCGGTGGGAAAGACAACCCGTTGGCACAGTTTTGGTGGGCAAAACAACCATTTGGTATGGTCACTAGGTGCATTTAGTGGGAAAAATAGCCCGCTGGGTACCTTCAATTGGTAAAACAAATCGTTGGCACAATCACTAGGCACTATCAGTGTGCAAAGCAACCCTTAGAGCACCTGTGGTGGGTAAAACAGCCAGCTGGCACGGTCACTAGGCATCTTGGGTAAGCAAAACAGAACGTTGGCACGATCGCTAGGCACCCTTGGTGGGCAAAACTACATATTGGTGCGGTAGCTAGGCACCCTCGGTGGGCAAAACAGCCCATTGGGCACCTTTGGTAGGTAAAATAACTCGTTGGCATGGCCGCTAGGCACCTTTGGCCGGAAAAACAGCCAGTTGGGTGCCTTCGGTAGGCCAAATAGCCTGTTGGCACGGTCACTAGGCACCTTTGGTGGACAAAACAACCCGCATGCAAGGACGCTAGGCCCCTTCTATAGGAAAAACAGCCCATTGGGCACCTTTGGTGGGTAAAACATCCTGTTTGCACGGTCACTAGGCCCTTTTTGTGGGCAAAACAGCCTGTTGAAACAGTCGGTAGATAGCTTCAATGGAAAAAACAGCCCATTGGGACGGTCACTATGCACCTTAGGTGGGCAAAACAGCCTGTTGGCAACCTTCGATGGGCAAAACAACTCGTTGGCATGGTCTCCAGGCACTCTCGGTGAGAAAAACAACTCGTTGGAATGGTTGCTAGGTACCATCCGTGTGTAAAACAACCCTTTGGGCACCTTTGGTGGTAAGCAGCGAGTTGGTGCGGTCACTCGATACCTTGGATGGGAAAACATTACATTGGCACGGTCGCTAGGCGCCCTTGGTCGGTAAAACTACCTGTTGGCACGGTAGCTAGGCACCCTCGGTGGGCAAAACGGCCCATTGGGCACCTTTGGTGGGTAAAGTAGCCCATTGGCATGGTCGCTAGGTACCTTTGGTGGGAAAAACAGCCAGTTGGGTGCCTTCAGTGGGCCAAACGGCCTGTTGACACAGTCGCTAGACACTTTCGGTGGGAAAGACAACCCATTAGCACACTTTTGGTGGGCAAAACAACCATTTGGTATGGTCGCTAGGTGCATTTAGTGGGAAAAATAGCTCGCTGGGTACCTTCAGTGGGTAAAACAAATCGTTGGCACGATCACTAGGCACCATCGGTGTGCAAAGCAACCCTTAGAGCACCTTCGGTGGTTAAAATAGCCAGTTGGCACAGTCATTAGGCACCTTGGCTAGGCAAAACAGAACTTTGGCATGATCGCTAGGCACCCTTGGTGGGCAAAACTACCCATTGGTGCAGTAGCTAGGCACCCTCGGTGGGCAAAATAGCCCATTGGACACCTTTGGTGAGTAAAACAACCTGTTGGCACGGTAGCTAGGCCCCTTTCGTGGGCAAAATAGCCCATTGACACAGTCGGTAAACAGCTTCGGTGGGAAAAACAGCCTATTGGAATGATTGTTATGCACCTTGGGTGGGCAAAATAGCCTGTTGGAGACCTTCAATGGGCAAACAATCCATTGGCATGGTCACCAGGCACTCTCGGTGAGCAAAACAACTCGTTGGAATGGTCGCAAGGCACCTTCAATAGGCAAAACAGCCCGTTAGTACGGTGGCTAGGCACCTATGGAGGGAAAAATAGCCCATTGCGCACCTTAGGTAGGCAAAACAACCTTATGGCAAGGTCGGTACGCACCCTTGGTGGGCAAAACTGCACGTTGTTACGATCGCTAGGTGCCCTCAGTGGGCAAAACTACCCATTGGCATAATCCCTAGGCACCTTGGGTGGGGGAAACAGCCCATTCGGACGGTTGCTACAAACCTTCAGTAGGCAAAATAACCTGTTGGCATGTTCGCTAGGCACCTTTGGTGGGCAAAACAACACGTTAGCACGACCGCTAGACCCTTCGGTGGGAAAAGCAACCCGTTGGGCACCTTTGGTAAGTAAAACAACTCATTGGCAAGGTCGCTAGGCCTTTTTGGTTAGCAAAACAGCCCGTTGGCCTAGTTGCTAGGCACTTCTATGGGCGAAACAGCCCGTTGGCGTGGTCGCTAGGCTGTTCGGTGGGTAAAACAGCTTGTTGGAACAGCTACGCATGATGGCTATGCACCTTCAGTGTCAAGAACAACTCATTGGGCACCTTCGATGGGTAAAACAGCCCCTTCGCATGGTTGGTAGGCACCTTTGGTGGGTAAAATAGCCCGTTTGCACGGTCACTAGGCACCTTCGGTGGGCAAATCAGCCTGTTGTCATGGTTGCTAGGCACCTTTGGTATGAAAAACAGCCAGATGGGCACCTTTTGTGGGAAAAACAATCTGTTGGCATAGTTGCAATGCCCCTTCGATGGGGAAAACTACCCATTGGTCACCTTTGGTTGTCAAAACAACCCATTGGCAAGGTCACTAGGCACCTTCTGTGGGCAAACCAGCCCGTTGGCACGTTTGTTAGGCACCTTCAAAGAGCAAAGTAGCTAGGCCCCTTGGGTGGGAAAATAGCCTGTTGGGCATTTTTGGTGGGTAAAACAATCCATCAGTACGGTCGCTAGGTAGCTTCTCTGAGAAAACAACCTGTTAGCACACCTTCACTGGGCAAAACAGTCCATTGACATGATCGCTAGGTAGCTTCGGTGGAAAAAACAATCCATTGGCGTGATGGTTGGGCACCTTTGATGGGAAAAACGGTCAATTGGCATGGTTGTTATGCACCTTAGGTGCAAAACAGCTCGTTGGCACTAGTTCGGTGGGAAAAATAGCCAGTTGGGCACCTTCGGTGGGTAAAACACCCCGTTGGCATAATCGCTGGGCACCTACGGTGGGACAAACAACACATTGGCACACCTATGGTGGACAAAAAAGTACGTTGGCACGATCGGTCGATGCCCTTGCTGGGCAAAATGGCTAATTGGGAAGGTCTTTAAGCACATGCGGTGGGCAAAACAACTTATTGGGCACCTTTGGTGGGTAAAACAACTAGTTGGCTTGGTCGCTAGGCACCTTTGGTGGGCAAAACAGCCTGTTGGGAACCTTCGATGGGTAAAATAACTCGTTTCCATGATCGCTAGGCCCCTTCCGTTGGCATAACAACCTATTGGGCATCTTTAGTGGCTAAAGTAGCCTATTGGCACGGTGGCTAGGCACCTTTTTGGGTAAAACAACCTATTGGGCATCTTCGGTGTGTAAAACAACCCGTTGGCACTGTCACTAGGCCCCTTCAGTTGGCAAAAAAGCTCGTTGGCACGGTCACTAGGTGCTTCAGTGGGCAAAACAACCTGATGGCATGGTCGCTAGGCACCCTCGGTGGGCAAAACAACCAGTTGGCACTGTCGCTAGGAACCCTCGGTGGGCAAACCAACCTATTGGCATGGTCCGAAGTTACCTTCAATGGCCAAAATAACCTGTTGGGATGGTGGCTAGGCACCTTCGGTGGGAAAAATAGACCATTGGGCACCTTCAATGCTCAAAACAGCCTATTGGCAGGGTCGCTAAGCACATTCGGTGGAAAAAACATGTTCTCGCTCCTTCGCTGCGTAAAACAGCCCTAGGCACAGTCGCTAGGCACCTTCGGTGGGCAAAAGAGTTTGTTGGTAAGGTTGCTAGGCACATTCGGTGGAAAAACAACACGTTAGTGCACCTTCGGTGAGCAAAACAGCCCAATTGACACACCTTTGGTGGGCAAAACAACTCGTGGTTCGACCGCTACACACCCTCGATCGGAAAAACAGCCTATTGGGCATCTTCGGTAGATAAAACAACCCTTTGGTACGGTCACTAGGCACCTTCAGTGGCCAAAACAGCCCGTTGTCATGGTCGCTAGGCATCTTTGGTCAATAAATAGCCAATTGGGCTCCTTCGGTGGGAAAAACAACCAGTTGGCATGGTCACTAGGCATCTTTGCTGGGCAAAACAACCCATTGACAAGGTCATCCCGAACCTTCGGTGCCTAGGAACCTTTGATGGAAAAAATAGCCTGTTGGCATGGTCGCTAGGCACCTTAGTTGGGGAAACAACCCATTGGCACGATTGTTAGGCATCTCTGGTAGGTAAAGTAGCCTTTTGGCACGGTAGCTAGGGATCCTCGGTGGGCAAAATAGCTCGTTGGGACGGTCGCTAGGCACCCTCGGTGGGAAAAACAACTAGTTGGCACGGTCGCTAGAAACCCTTGTTGGGCGAACCAACCTGTTGGCATGGTTCGTAGGTACCTTCGGTGGCCAAAAAAGCTTGTTGGCATGGTGGCTAGGCACCTTAGGTGGGAAAAACATACCATTGGGCATTTTCGATGGACAAAACAGCCTGTTGGTAGGGTTGCTAAGCACATTAGGTGGAAAAAACATATTCTCGCTCCCAGTGCGTAAAACAGCCTGTAGGCACAGTCGCTAGGCATCTTCGGTGGGCAAAAGAGTTCGTTGGTAAGGTTGCTAGGCACATTCGGTGGAAAAAATAGCATGTTGGTACACCTTCGGTGAGAAAAACGTCCCCGTTAACACACCTTCGGTGGGCAAAACAACTCGTGGTACGACTGCTACGCTCCCTCGATCGGAAAAATAGCCTATTGGGCACCTTCGGTAGATAAAACAACCCTTTCGCATGGTCACTAGGAACCTTCAGTGGCCAAAATCGCCCGTTGTCATGGTCGCTAGGCATTTTTGGTCAAAAAATAGCCAATTGGGCTCCTTCGATGGGAAAAACAACCAGTTGGCATGGTCACTCGGCATCTTTGGTGGGCAAAACAACCTATTGACAAGGTCATCCTGAACCTTCGGTGGCTAGGCAGCTTTGATGGCAAAAATAGCCTGTTGGCATGGTCGCTAGGCACCTTTGTTGGGAAAACAACCAATTGACACAATTGTTAGGTATCTCGGGTAGGTAAAGTAGCCTTTTGGCATGGTAGCTAGGGATCTTCAGTGGGGAAAATAGCTCGTTGGCACGTTCGCTAGGCACCCTCGGTGGGCAAAACAACTAGTTGGCACAGTCGCGAGGAACCCTCGGTGGGCGAACCAACCTGTTGACATGGTCCGTAGGTACCTTCGGTGCCCAAAACAGCTTGTTGGCATGGTGGCTAGGCACCTTAGGTGGGAAAAACAGACCATTGGGCACCTTCAATGGGCAAAACAGCCTGTTGGTAGGGTCGCTAAGCACATTCAGTGGAAAAAACATGTTCTCGCTCCTTCAGTGCGTAAAACAGCCCGTAGGCACAGTCTCTAGGCACCTTCGGTAGGCAAAAGAGTTCGTTGGTAAGGTTGCTAGGCACATTCAGTGGAAAAAACAGCACGTTGGTGCACCTTCGATGAGAAAAACAGCCCTGTTGACACACCTTTGGTGGGCAAAACAACTCGTGGTACGACTGCTACGCACCCTCGATCGGAAAAACAGCCTATTAGGTACCTTCGGTATATAAAACAACCCTTTGGCATGGTCACTAGGCACCTTCAGTGGCCAAAACAACCCGTTGTCATGGTGGCTAGCCATCTTTGGTCAAAAAATAGCCAATTGGGCTCCTTCGGTGGGAAAAACAACCAGTTGGCATGGTCACTAGGCATCTTTGGTGGGCAAAACAACCCATTGACAAGGTCATCCCGAACCTTCAGTGGCTAGGCACCTTTGATGGCAAAAACAGCCCGTTGGCATGGTCGTTAGGCACCTTCGTTGGGAAAACAACCCATTGGCACGATTGTTAGGCATCTCTGGTAGGTAAAGTAGCCTTTTGGCACGGTAGCTAGGGATCCTCAGTGGGCAAAATAGCCCGTTGGCACGGTTGCTAGGCACCCTCGGTGGGCAAAACAACTAGTTGGCACCGTCGCGAGGAACCTTCGATGGGCAAACCAAGCTGTTGGCATGGTTCGTAGGTACCTTCGGTGGCCAAAACAGCTTGTTGGTATGGTGGCTAGGCACCTTAGGTGGGAAAAATAGACCATTGGGCACCTTCAATGGGCAAAACAGCCTATTGGCAGGGTCGCTAAGCACATTCGGTGCAAAAAACAACATGTTCTCACTCCTTCGGTGGGTAAAACAACCCGTAGGCACGATCGTTAAGCACCTTCGGTTGGTAAAATGGTTCGTTGGTAAGGTTGCTAGGCACATTGGGTGGAAAAAACAGCACGTTGCCACATCTTTGGTGAGCAAAACTGCCCCGTTGAAACACCTTCGGTGGCCAAAACAACCCGCTAGTACGATTGCTACGCACCCATGATAGGAAAAACAACCTGTTAGGCACCTTCGGTGGGTAAAACAACCCTTTGGCACGGTCGCTAGGCACCTTCAGTGGCCAAAATAGCACGTTGTCAAGGTCGCTAGGCACCTTTGGTGGGAAAATAGCCAGTTGGGCACCATCAGTGTGAAAAACAACCCATTGTCACGGTCACTAGGCACCTTCGGTGGGCAAAACAGATTGTTAATATGGTCGTTTTGGGACCTTCGGTGGCCAAAATAGCTTGTTGGCATGGTGCCTAGGCACCTTCGGTGGCCAAAACAGCCTGCTGGCATGGTGGCTAGCTACCTTCGGTGCGTAAAACAACCCGTTGTCATGGTTGCTAGGTACCTTTGTTGGGAAAAACATCCCATTGGCACGATCACTAGGCACCTTTGGTGGGTAAAACAGCTCGTTGGCTCGATAGATAGGCAACATCAGTGGGCAAAACAGCCTATTGGTACAGTTGCTAGGCGCCCTCGGTGGGCAAAAAAGCCCGTTTGGCACGGTGTCTAGGAACCTTGGAAAGGCAAAACAGCTCATTGGCACAGTCTCTAGGTAGCTTCGGTGGGAAAAACAACCAGTTGTCCACCTTCGATGGACAAAAAATCCCTTTGGCACGGCGGGTAAGGATTGTTTTACCTATTGGTGGGAAAAACAATCCATTGGCACACCTTCAGTGGGCAAAACAGTCAGTTGGCACGGTTGTTAGGTAGATTCGGTGGAAAAAATAGTACGTTAGTGCACCTTCGGTAGGTAAAATAGCCTATTGGCATGGCTACTAGACACCTTCGAAGGTAAAAACAATCAAGTGGCACGGTCGTTAGGCACTATTAGTGGGCGAAACAACCCGTTGGCACGGCTGTTGGGCCCATTCAATATGAAAAATGAACCATTGGGCACCTTTGGTGGGCAGAACACCCTGTTGGGCACCTTCGGGGGTAAAACAATCCATTGGCACGGTCGTTAGGCCTCTTCGATTGGTAAAAGAGCCCTTTGGCATGGTTGCTAGGCACCCTCGATGGGAAAAACATCGCGTTGGGCACATTCGGTGGGTAAAACAGCCCATTGGCACAGTCGCTAAGTTTCTTCAGTGGGCAAAATAACCCGTTGGCATGGTTGCTAGGCAAGTTCGGTAGGAAAAACAACTGATTGGCAAAGTTGTTAGGCACCCTCGATGAGAAAAGCAGCCCATTAGGCACCTTTGGTGGACAAAACAGCCCATTGGCACGGTCTCTAGGCACCTTCGGTGGGCAAAACAACCCATTGGCACGGTCGCTAGGAACCTTCGGAGGGCAAAATAGCCCGTTTTCATAGCCACTAGGCACCTTTGGTGGTAAAAATAACCCGTTGGGTAGCTTTGGCGGTCAAAACAGCCCATTGTCACAGTCACTAGGCACCTTCAGTAAGGGAAGCAACTTGTTGCGCACCTTCAAGGGTAAAACAATCTTTTGGCACAGTCGCTTAGCTTCTTCGGTTGCTAAAAGCATCTATTTGCACGGTTGCTATGCACTTTAGTGGGCAAAACAACCTGTCGGCTTGATTGTTAGACATACTTGATGGGAAAAACGACCAATTGGACACCTTTGGTTGGTAAAACAGGACGTTGGGACGGTCGCTAGGCACCTTCAGTGGGAAAAACAACTCATTGGGCACCTAAGGTGGATAAAATATCCCATTTGCATGGTCACTAGATACCTTCGGTGGGAAAAACATCCCGTTGGCAAAGTCGGTAGGCACATTTAGGGGCCAAAATAGCTCGTTAGCATGGTCTCTAGGTAGCTTTGGTAGGAAAAACAGCCGGTTGGGCACCTTCGGTGGGAAAAACAGCCCTTCGGCACACTCGCTAGGCACCTTCGGTGGGTAAAACAGTACGTTGGCATGGTTGCTGGGCACCATTGGTCGAAAAAACAACCAATTGGCCTCCTTCGGTGGGAAAAACAGCACATTGGCATGGTCACTAGGCATCTTTGATGGGCAAAACAACCCATTGACATGGTCATCAGGAACCCTCGGGGGCCAAAATAGCCCGTTGGTACGATGGATGGGCACCTTTGATGGCCAAAACAACCCGTTGGCATGGTGGCTAGGCACCTTTGGTTGGCAAAACAAACCTTTGGCATGGGTGCTAGGCACCTTCACACTGAAGAACAACTCGTTCGGCACCTTCGGTGGGTAAAACAACCCTTTTGTATGGTTGGTAGGCACCTTTGGGGGGTAAAATAGCCCGTTTGCACAGTCGCTAGGCACCTTCGGTGGGCAAATCAGCCTGTTGGCATGGTTGCGAGGCACCTTTGGTGGGAAAACAGCCAGTTGTGCATATTTTGTGGGAAAAACACCGTTGGCACAGTCATGATGCCCCTTTGGTGTGAAAACAACCCATTGGTCACTTTTGGTTGCCAAAACAACCCATTGACAAGGTTGTTAGGCACCTTCTGTCGGCACGTTTGTTAGGAACCTTGGACGGGCAAAACAATCAATTGGCATGGTCGTTATGCAGCTTCTGTGAGAAAAACAACCCGTTAGCACACCTTCGTTGGGTAAAACAGTCCGTTGACACGATCGCTATGTAGTTTCGGTGTAAAAAACAATTCGTTGGCATGATGGTTAGGCACCTTCAATGGGCAAAACAATCAATTGGCATGGTCGTTATGCACCTTGGGTTGGCAAAACAGCTTGTTGGCACAGTCGCTAGGCACCTTTGGTGGGAAAAATAGCCTGTTGGGCACCTTCGATGGGTAAAACTCCCGTTGGTGTGGTTGCTAAGCACCTTCAATGGGACAAACAACACATTGGCACACCTTTGGTGGGCAAAATAGTATGTTGGCTTGGCCAGTTGACACCCTTGATGGGTAAAACAGCCCATTGGCAAGGTCTTTAAGCACCCTCGGTGGGTAAAATAGCCTGTTGGGCACCTTTGGTGGGTAAAACAGCCAGTTGGCATGGTCGTTAGGCACCTTTGATGGGCAAAACAACCTGTTGGGTACCTTCGGTGGGTAAAACAACCTGTTGCTACTGTCACTAGGCACCTTTAGTTGGCAAAACTACTCGTTGGCACGGTCGCTAGGCATTTCGGTGGGAAAAACAACCCGTTGGCATGGTCGCTAGGCACCCTCAGTGGACAACACAACCGATTGGCATGGTCGCTAGGAACCCTCGATGGGCAAACCAACCTGTTGGCATTGTCCGTAGGTACCTTTGGTGGCCAAAACAGCCTTTTGGCATGGTGGCTAGGCACCTTCAGTGGGAAAAACAGACCATTGGGCACCTTCGGTGGGTAAAACTGCCCATTAGGCACCATCGTGGGGAAAAACAAATAGTTGTCCACCTTTGATGGACAAAAAATCCCTTTGGCACGGTGGCTAGGGACTGTTTCACCCATCAGTGGGAAAAACAGCCTGTTAGCACACCTTCAGTGGGCAACACAGTCCATTGGCATGGTTGTTAGGCAGATTTGGTAGAAAAAACAGCACATTTGCGACCCTTCGGTGGTTGAAACAACCTATTGGCATGGTTGCTAGGCACCTTCGGAGGGAAAAATAATGCGATGGCACGGTTGTTAGACACTATTAGTGGGCAAAACAACCAGTTGGGATGACTGCTAGGCCCTTTCAATGTAAAAAACGACGCATTGGGCACCATTGGTGGGCAAAACAGCCCGTTGGCACGGTCGCTAGGCACCTTTGGTGAGCAAAGTAACCTGTTGGGCACCTTCGAGGGTAAAACAATCCGTTGGCATAGTCGTTAGGCCCTTCGATTGGTAAAAGAGCCCGTTGGCGCAGTTGCTAGGCTCCCTCGATGGGAAAAACAATACGTTGGGAACCTTCGGTGGGTAAAACAACCCAATGGCACGGTCGCTTGGCACCATCGGTTGTCAAAACAACCCGTTGGGCAACTTCAATGGGTGAAACAGAACGTTGGTACGGTCACTAGACACCTTGTTGGGCACCTTCAGTGGTAAAACAATTTGTTGGCACAATCGCTAGGCTCCTTCGGTTGGTAAAAGAGCCCGTTGGCACAGTTGCTAGGCACTTCAGTGGGTAAAACAACTTGTTGGCCCAATTGCTAGGCACCCTTGATGGGAAAAACAGCTCTTTGGGACCTTCGGTGGGTAAAACAGGCCGTTGGCACAGTCACTAGGCACCTTCAGTGGGAAAAACAACTCATTGGGCACCTTCGATGGACAAAATATCCCATTCGCACAGTCACTAGACATCTTCAGTGGGCAAAACAGCCTGTTGGCACGGTCGTTAGGCACATTCAATAGGCAAAACAACCTGTTGGCATGGTCTCTAGGTAGCTTTGGTGGGAAAAACAACCAGTTGGGAACCTTTGGTGGGAAAATGGCCTGTTGGCATAGTCACTAGGCACCTTCAGTGGGCAAAACAGCACGTTGGCATGGTTGCTAGGCACCATTGGTCAAAAAACAGCCAATTGGGCTCTTTCGGTGGGAAAAATAGGTCGTTGGCATGGTCACTAAGCATCTTTGGTGGGTAAAGCGACCCATTAACATGGTTGTCAGGAACCTTCGGTGGCCAAAACAACCCATTGGTACAGTGGCTACGCAACTTTGATGGCCAAAATAGCCCGTTGGCATGGTGGTTAGGCACCTTCGGTTGGAAAAACAACCCTTTGGCGTGGTCACTAGGCACCTTCGTTGGGAAAACAACCCGTTGGTACAATTGTTAGGCATCTTTGGTGGGCAAAACAGCCTATTGGCACTGTTGTCAGGGATCCTCGATGGGCAAAACAGCACGTTGATACGGTCGTTAGGCACCCTAGGTGGGCAAAACAAACCATTGGGCAAAACAGCCTGTTGGTCTGATTGCTAGGCACCCTTGATGGGAAAAATAGCCCGTTGGGCACCTTCAGTGGGTAAAACAGGTAGTTGGCACAGTCGCTAGGAACCTTTAGTGGGAAAAACAACTCATTAGGCACCTTCGGTGGACAAAATATCTCATTCGTACGGTCACTGGACACCTTCGGTCGGCAAAGCAGCCAGTTGGCATGGTCACTAGGCACATTCAGTAAGCAAAACAGCCAGTTGGCATGGTCTTTAGGCAGCTTTGGTAGGAAAAACAGCCAGTTAGGCACCTTCTGTGGGGAAAACAACTCGTTGGCATAGTCGCTATGCACCTTCGGTAGGCAAAACAGCGCGTTGGCATGGTCGCTAGGCACCATTGGTCGAAAAAACAGCCAATTGGGCTCCTTCGATGGGAAAAACAACCAGTTGGCATGGTCATTAGGCTTCTTTGGTGGGAAAAACAACCCATTAAGATGGTCATCCGGAGCCTTCGATGGCTAGGTACCTTTGACGGCCAAAACAACCCGATGGCATGGTCGCTAGGCACCTTCGTTGTAAAAACAACCCATTGGCACGATCGTTAGGCATCTTTAGTAGGTAAAATAGCCTTTTGGCACAGTAGCTAGGGATCCTCGCTGGACAAAACAACCCGTTGGCACGGTCGCTAGGCACCCTTGGTTGGCAAAACAACCCATTGGGCACAGTCTCTAGGCACCTTAGATGGGTAACACGGCCCGTTTGCATGGTCACTATGCCCCTTCAGTGGGAAAAACAACACATTGGGCACTTTTGGTTTCCAAAATAGCCCGCTTGCACAGTGCCTAGGCACCTTCGGTGTGAAGAACAGCTCGTTGGGCACCTTCGGTGGGTAAAACAGCCCCTTCCCATGGTTGGTAGGCACCTTTAACAACCCATTGGCAAGGTCGCTAGGCACCTTCTGTGGGCAAACCAACCCGTTAGCACGTTTGTTAGACACCTTGGACGGGCAAACTAGCTCATTGGCAAAGTAGCTAGGCACCTTGGGTCGGAAAACATCCCGTTGGGCATCTTTGGTGGGTAAAACAGCCCATTGGTACGGTTGCTAGGCAGCTTCTGTGAGAAAAATAGCCCATTAGCACACCTTCGCTGGGTAAAACAGTTCGTTGACACAATCGCTAGGCAGCTTCGTTGGAAAAAACAATCCATTGGCATGATGGTTAGGCACCTTCGATGGGTAAAACAATCAATTGGTATGGTCGTTATGCACCTTGGGTGGGCAAAATAGCTCGTTGGCATAGTCGCTAGGCACCTTCTGTGGGAAAGATAGCCCGTTGGGCACCTTCGGTGGGTAAAACACCCCGTTGGCATGGTCGCTAGGCACCTTCAGTGGGACAAACAACACATTGTCACACCTTTGGTGGGCAAAACAGTAATTTGGCATGGTCGATCGACACCCTCGGTGGGCAAAACAGCCCGTTGGCAACGTCGTTAAGCACCCTCGATGGGTAAAGCAACCTGTTGGGCACCTTTGGTGGGTAAAACAGCCAGTTGGCACGGTCGCTAGGCACCTTTGGTGGGAAAATAGCCTATTGGGCACCTTCAATGGGTAAAACAACTCGTTGGCATGGTCGCTAGGTACCCTAGGTGGGCAAAACAACCAGTTGGCACGGTTGCTCGGAACCTTCGGTGGGCAAACCAACCTGTTGGCATCATCCGTGGGTACCTTAGGTGGCCAAAACAGCTTGTTGGCATGGTGGCTAGGCACCATAAGTGGGAAAATAGACCATTGGGCACCTTCGATCGGCAAAACAGCCTATTGGCAGGGTCGCCAAGCACATTCGGTGGAAAAAACATGTTCCTACTCCTTTGGGGGGTAAAACGGCCCGTAGGCACGGTCGTTGGGCACCTTCGGTGGGCAAAATGATTCGTTGGTAAGGTCACTAGGCACATTGGGTGGAAAAAACAGCGCATTGGTGCACCTTCGGTGAGCAAAACTGCCCCGTTGACACACCTTCGGTGGGTAAAACAACCCGCTAGTACGATCGCTACGCACCCTCGATGGGAAAAACAGCCCGTTAGGCACCTTCGGTGGTAAAACAACCCTTTGGTATGGTCGCTAGGCACCTTCAGTGGCCAAAACAGCTCGTTGTCACGGTTGCTAGGCACCTTTGGTGGGAAAAGTAGCCAGTTGGGCACCATCGGTGTGAAAAACAGCCTACTGTCACAGTCACTAAGCACCTTCGGTGGGCAAAACAAATTGTTGACACGGTCGCTTTGGACCTTCGGTGGTGAAAATAGCCTATTGACACGGTGGCTAGGTACCTTCAGTCGCCAAAACAGCCTGCTCACACGGTGGCTAGCCACCTTTGGTGCTTAAAACAACCCGTTGCCATGGTCGTTAGGTACAATAGATAGGCAAACTCGGTGGGCAAAATAGCCTATTGGCACAGTTGCTAGGCACCCTCGGTAGGTAAAAAAGCCCATTTAGCGTGGTGTCTAGGAACCTTGGGATGGAAAAACAGCTAATTGGAACAGTCTCTAGGTAGCTTTGGTGGGAAAAGCAACCAGTTGTCAACCTTCTATGGACAAAAAATCCCTTTGGTAAGATGGCTAAGGACTGTTTTACCCATCGGTGGGAAGAACAACCCGTTGGCACACATTCAGTAGGCAAAACAGTTCGTTGGCACGGTCGTTAGGCAGAGTCAGTGGAAAAAACATCACGTTTGCGCCCCTTCAGTAGGTAAAACAACCAATTGGAATGGATGCTAGACACCTTGGGAGGGAAAAATAGTCCGATGGCATGGTCGTTAGGCACTATTAATGGGCAAAACAACCCGTTGGCATGGCCACTGGGCCCCTTCAATGTGAAAAACGGCCCATTAGGCACCTTTGGTGGGCAAAACACCCTGTTAGCGTGGTCGTTAGGCACCTTTGGTGAGCAAAGTAGCCTGTTGGGCACCTTCAGGGCTAAACAATTCATTGGCACAGTCGTTAGGCTCCTTCGATTGGTAAAAGAGCCCGTTAGCATGATTACTAGGCAACATCGGTGGGAAAAACAACCCACTGGCACACCTTAAATGAGTAAAATAGTCCATTGGCACAATCGTTAGGCACCATCGGTGGCAAGATAACCCCTTGGTGTAGTCGCTAGGCACTTCTAGAGGGCAAAATAGCCCATTGGCACGGTCCCTAGGCACCTTTGGTGGGAAAAAGAACTCGTTGCCCACCTTCGATGGACAAAAAATCCCTTTGGCACGGTGGCTAGGGACTGTTTTACCCATCGGTGGGAAAAACAGCCCGTTGGCACACCTTCAGTGGGCAAAACAGTCCGTTGGAACGGTCGTTAGGTAGATTCGGTGGAAAAAATAGCACGTTTAGGCACCTTCGGTAGGTAAAATAGCCCATTGGCATGGTTGCTGAGCACCTTCGGAGGGACAAACAGTCAGATGGCATGGTCGTTAGGCACTATTAGTGGGCAAAACAACCCGTTGGCACAGCCGCTGAGCCCATTCAATGTGAAAAATGACCCATTGGGCACATTCGGTGGGCAAAACAGCCTGTTGGCACGGTCTCTAGGCAGCTTTGGTGAGCAAAGCAGCCTGTTGGGCACCTTCGGGGGTAAAACAATCCATTGGCACGGTCATTAGGCCCCTTCGATTGGTAAAAGAGCCCATTGGCACGGTTACTAAGGACCCTCGATGGGGAAAAAGTCACGTTGGGTACCTTCGGTGGGTAAAACAGCCCATTGGCACAGTTGCTAGGCTTCTTCAATGTGCAAAACAACCCATTGGCACGGTTGCTAGGCAACTTCGATAGGAAAAACAGCCCGTTAGGCAACTTTGGTAAGTAAAACAACCCATTGACATGGTAGCTAGGAACCTTCGGTGAAAAAATAACACGTTGGCACGGTTCTTAGGCACCTTCGACGGGAAAAATAGCCTGTTGGACCGTTTCTAGCCACCCTCGATGGGAAAAACAACCTTTTAGGTACCTTCAATGAGTAAAACAACCCGTTGGTAGGACCGTTAGGCTCCTTCGATGGCAAGACATCTCATTGGCACGATTGCTAGGCCCCTTCAGTGGGAAAAACAACATATTGGCCACATTCGGTAGGTAAAACAGTCGGTTGGCACAGTTGCTAGGCACCTTCAATGGGTAAAACAACTCCTTTGCATGGTCGCTTGGCACCATCGGTGGTCAAAACAACCCATTGGGCAACTTCAAAAGCAGACCGTTGGCACGGTCACTAGGCACCTTCAGTAGGTAAAACAGTCAGTTGGCACGGTCGTTAGGCACGGTCGATGGTAAAAACAACCCATTGGCATGGTCGCTAGGCACCCTTGGTAGGCAAAACAGTTGACTGGCAGAGTTGTTAGGCACCCTCGATGAGAAAAGCAGCTTGTTGGGCACCTTTGTTGGACAAAACAACCTATTGGTACAGTCGCTAAGCACCTTTGGTGGGCAAAACAACCTGTTGGCACGGCCGCTAGGAACCTTCGGACGGCAAAATAGCCCATTGTCATAGCCACTAGGCACCTTTAGCAGTAGAAATAGCCCGTTGGGCAACTTTGGTGGTCAAAACAGCCCATTGGCACGGTCGCTAGGCACCTTCAGTGAGGAAAGCAACTTGTTGGGCACCTTCAGGGTTAAAACAATCTGTTAGCACAGTCGTTTGGCTCCTTCGGTCGGTAAAAGCACCTGTTGGCACGGTCGCTATGCACTTTAGTGGGCAAAACGGCCCGTTGGCTTGATTGCTAGACGCACTCAATGGGAAAAACAACCCGTGGGGAACCTTTGGTGGAAACAGGTCGTTGGCACGGTCGCTAGGCACCTTCAGTGGGAAAAACAATTCATTGGGCACCTTCAGTGGATAAAATATCTCGTTCGCACTGTCACTAGACACCTTCGGTGGGGAAAACAACCCATTGGCAAGGTCGCTAGGCACATTCAGTGGGCAAAACAGCTCGTTGGCATAGTCTCTAGGTAGCTTTGGTGGGAAAAACAGCCGGTTGGGCACCTTCAGTGGGAAAAACAGCCCGTTGGCGCACTCGCAAGGCACCTTCGATGGGTAAAACAACACTTTGGCATGGTTGCTAGGCACCATTGGTCGAAAAAACAGCCAATTGGGCTCCTTCGGTGGAAAAAACAACCCGTTGGCATAGTAACTAGGCATCTTTGGTGGGCAAAACAATACATTGACACGGTCATCAGGAACCTTCAATGGCCAAAACAGCCCGTTGGTACAATGTCTAGGCACCTTTGATGGCCAAAATAGCCCGTTGGCATGGTGGCTAGGCACCTTCGGTTGGCAAAACAAACCTTTCGCATGGTCGCCAGGCACCTTCGTTGGGAAAACAACCCATTGGCATGATCGTTAGGCATCTTTAGTGGGCAAAACAGCTTGTTGGCATGGTTGCTAGGCACTCTCGGTAGGGAAAACTACCCAATGGGCACAGACTCTAGGCAGCTTGGATGGGAAAAACAACTAGTTTTCACGGTCTTTGTGCCCCTTCAGTAGGAAAAACAGCCCATTCGGCACTTTTGGTTGGCAAAATAGCCTACTCTCATAGTGGCTAGGCACCTTCAGTGTGAAGAACAGCTCGTTGGGCACCTTCGGTGGGTAAAACAGCACCTTTGCATGGTTGGTAGGCACCTTTAGTGGGTAAAATAGCCCGTTTGCAAAGTCGTTGGCACCTTCGGTGGGCAAAGCAGCCTGTTGCCATGGTTGCTAGGCACCTTTGGTGGGAAAAACAGCTAGTTGTACACCTTTTGTGGGGAAAACAACACGTTGGCACAGTCGCAATGCTCTTTTGGTGGGAAAAACAACCCATTGGTCACTTTTGGTTGGTAAAACAACCCATTGGCAAGGTCGCTAGGCACCTTCTGTTGGCACATTTGTTAGGCACCTTGGACGGGCAAGATAATCAATTGGCATGGTTATTATGCAGCTTTTGTGAGAAAAACAGCCCGTAAGCACGCCTTCACTGGGCAAAATAGTCCATTGACACGATCGCTAGGCAGCGTTGGTGCAAAAAACAATTCGTTGGCATGATGATTAGGCACCTTTTGTGGGCAAAACAATCAATTGGCATGGTCGTTATGCACCTTAGGTGGGCAAAATAGCTTGTTGGCACAGTCGCTAGGTACCTTTGGTGGGTAAAACTCCCTGTTGGCATGGTCGCTAGGCACCTTTGGTGGGACAAACAACACATTGGCACACCTTTGGTCGGCAAAATAGTACGTTGGCACGGTCAGTCGATGCCCTCGATGGGCAAAACAGCCTGTTGGCAAGGTCGTTAAGCACCCTCGGTGGGCAAAATAGCCTGTTGGGCAACTTTGGTGGGTAAAACAGCCAGTTGGCACGATCGCTAGGCACCTTTCGTGGGCAAAACAACCTATTGGGCACCTTCGATGGGTAAAACAACTCGTTGGCAGGATCGCTAGGCCCCTTCGGTTGGCATAACAACCCGTTGGGCATCTTTAGTAGGTGAAGCAGCCCATTGGCACGGTGGCTAGGCACCTTTTGTGAGCAAAACAACCTGTTGGGTACCTTTGATGGGTAAAACAAGCCGTTGGCACTGTCACTAGACCCCTTCAGTTGGCAAAACTGCTCGTTGGCACTATCGCTAGGCTTTTCGGTGGGCAAAACAACCTATTGGCTAAACACCCTCGAGGGGCAAAACAACTAGTTGGCACGATCGTTAGGAACCCCTCGATGGGCAAACCAACTTGTTGGCATGGTCTGTAGGTAACTTTGGTGGCCAAAATAGCCTGTTGGCATGGTGGCCAGGCACCTTCAGTGGGAAAAACAGACCATTGGGCACCTTCGGTGGGCAAAACAGCCTGTTGACAGGGTCGCTAAGCACATTCGGTGGAAAAAACAACATGTTCTCGCTTCTTCGGTGGGTAAAACCGCCCATAGGCACAGTCGTTAGGCACCTTTGGTGGGCAAAACAACTCATTGGTAAGGTTGCTAGGCACATTCGATGGAAAAATAGCATGTTGGTGCACCTTTGGTGAGCAAAACTGCCCCGTTGACACACCTTCGGTGGGGAAAACAACCCTTTGGTATGATTGCTAAGCACCTTCAGTGGCCAAAACAGCCCGTTCTCACGGTCGCAGGTACCTTTGGTGGGAAAAATAGCCAGTTTTGCACTATCGGTGTGAAAAATAGCCCATTGTCACGGTCACTAGGCACCTTTGGTAGGCAAAACAAATTGTTGACATGGTTGCTTTGGTACTTCGGTGGTCAAAACAACCCTCTGACATGGTGGCTAGCCACCTTCTGTGGGTAAAACAACTAGTTGCCGTGATCACTAAGCACCTTCGTTGGGTAAAACAGCCCATTGGCATGGTTGCTAGGCACCTTTAGAGGGAAAAACAGTCCGATGGCACTGTCGTTAGGCACTATTAATGGGCAAAACAAACCCGTTAGCACGACCGCTGGGCCCCTTCAATGTAAAAAATGACCCATTGGGCACCATTGGTGGGCAAAATTGCCCGTTGGCACGGTCGCTAGGCACCTTTGGTGTGCAAAGCAGCCTGTTCAGCACCTTTGGGGGTAAAACAATCCGCTGGCATGATCATTAGGCCCCTTCAAAAGGTGGGTAAAACAGCACATCTGTGCCCCTTCGGTGGGTAAAACAGTCCATTGGCATGGTTGCTAGGCACCTTTAGAAGGAAAAACAGTCTGATGGCACGGTCGTTCGGCACTATTAGTGGGCAAAACAGCCCATTGGCATTACCGCTAGGCCCCTTCAATGTAAAAAACGACCCATTGGGCACCATTGGTGGGCAAAACCGCCCGTTGGCACGGTCGCTAGGCACCTTTGGTGAGCAAAGCAACCTGTTCGGCACCTTCGGGGGTAAAACAATCCATTGGCACGATTTGTTAGGCCCCTTCGATTAGTAAAAGAGCCCGTTGGCACAGTTGCTAGGCGTTCTCGATAGGAAAAACAACGCATTGGACACCTTCAGCGGGTAAAACAGCCCATTGGCACGGTTGCTAAGCTTCTTGAGTGGGCAAAACAACCTGTTGGCAAGGTCGCTAGGCAAGTTCGGTAGGAAAAACAACCCGATAGGCAACTTTGGTGAGTAAAACAACCCATTGGCGTGGTCGCTAGGAACCTTCGGTGAAAAAAAAGCTCGTTGGCACGGTCGCTAGGCACCTTTTATGGGCAAAATAGCCTGTTGGTACTGTTTCTAGCCACCCTCGATGGGAAAAACAACCCTTTGGGTACCTTCGGTGGGTAAAACAACCCATTGGTAGGACCGCTAGGCACCTTCGATGGGTAAAACAACTCGTTGGCACGGTCGCTTTGCACCATTGGTGGTCAAAACAACCCGTTGGGCAACTTCAATAGGTGAAATAGACCATTGGTACGGTCACTAGGCACCTTTAGTGGGCAAAACAGCCAGTTTGCGCAGTTGTTAGGTACCGTTGATGTGCAAAAAAGCCCATTGGCATGGTCGCCAGGCACCCACAGTACGCAAAACAACCGATTGGCACAGTTGTTAGGCACCCTCGATGAGAAAAACAACCCGGTGGGTACCTTTGGTGGACAAAATAGCCCATTGGCACGGTCGCTAGGCACCTTCGATGGGCAAAACAACCCGTTGGCACAGCCGCTGGGAACCTTTGAAGGGCAAAATATCCCGTTGTCACAGCCACTAGGCACCTTTGGTGGTAAAAATAGCCCATTGGGTAGCTTTGGTGGTCAAAACACCCAATTGGCACGGTCGCTAGGCACCTTCGGTGAGGAAAGTAACTTGTTGGGCAACTTTAGGGGTAAAACAATTTGTTCGCACGGTCGCTATGCTCCTTCGATTGGTAAAAGAGCCCATTGGCATGTGTTGGATCGCGTATGGCTCGAGTATTCACAATACGCTGCGGAAGAGACCATAACACAACACGATGTATAACCAAAAACATATAGGATGCGCAAAAATACCTTTTTGACACGGATTGGTGGTTGTTTTTCGGATTCGTAGACACTGCTACACGCGAAT